>QEPC01015122.1:190113-216968 GCA_003113815.1 Sphenodon punctatus | reverse complement strand
GTTTATGTTTTGTTGCAATGTATGGAGTGGAAGGTGGTTTGAATTGTAATTGTACTGAATTGGGTTTTTTGTGTGTATTTGAAGAAAACTCTTGTACATTTAAGTGTCTTTTTAAACTGTTAAGTTTTTTGCTTAGGTTAATTTCTTGGTTTTGTGGGAGGTGGCTTGGGATGTTGCAGGGGCCAGGAGCTAGGGGCAGGGTTTGGGGGGTCAGGTCAGTTTAAATTCATAATATAGTTTAAATTCATAACTTTCCACATTTGGGGGTAATATTATGCTCTTGAGGCACATTAATTTATCTGTGTCATTCCTGTTCATACTCTGAATTATGAGGCAGACTCTCCTCTCTTCCCCAATACTCAGTTTTAGTATCTAGCTCTCCCTACAGATGCAGCTCTTCCACTCCCATAACTATCAAAAGATATTTCATGCCTGTAGAATCAGGGAGAGTAGAATACTGAACTCATGTAGTAATGAGTAATTCTCCAAGAGGAGAATTTTGCCCTTGGTTTTGTGTAAATCTGAATGTAGAGTGTTTGAATTTAAACTCTTAGGGTGCAATCCTATGGGCCACTTACGCCGGTCTGTACTTATGCCACAAGCAGTGAACACGCTCACTCAGATGCACATGCACCCCGTGAGCACTAGGGGTGTGCATGTCGTTTTCATTATTACAATAACGATAATGAAAACTGTAATTTTCATTTTCGTTATTGTAATAATGAAAACGACAACTGAGAATACCGATAACGGTAATGATATGATATCAATACCGATAACAAAAACGATAACAAAAACGATAGCAAGAAACAAAAACGACAATGTCGTTATCATTGTTGTTATTCTTAGTGCTGTGGCAGTTGGGTTTTGGAGCAAAAATGTAGAGGGGAGGAGGGAGCAGACATCTCGGAGTCTTAACAGGGTTGAACTCTTGAACTGTGACTGTGTTGGAAGGGGTAAGCAGCTCAGCAGTATTTGATGGATTCCCTGGCCAATGAGCAGCACAAGCAGGCCCCAGCAGTCTCATGGGACTCTGTGATTGCTCAATGCCTGCTGCCTCCCACAACCAATCAGCGGGGCTCTGGGGGAGGGCACTGCAAGCCTTTATAATGGGAGGGCAGGTTTTTTCTCTCGTTCTGTGAGAACTCTCTTTGTCAGGTTGCGTTTATAGAACTGTGGTGCTTGCACATAAAAAATCCTCCCTAGCCCTCACTGTATTATTTATTTATTTATTAGGTATTCCCACCAACACCTTTCCTTCCTCATACCCTACATTTTACCTTCTCCCTTTCCCTGCCCTTCTCCTCCCTGTACATTATATACAGATAGGTAGTATAGATTAGATATAGACATATATTATAGACATATAGATTAGATTAGAATAATTATATAGATAATTGATTAGATAATAGATAGTTTTCCTTTCCCCTTTACCTGTCTCCCTTAGATTTAGATAAATATTAGTTATGCACAGGAATCAATAAAGATGCTGATACCAAAAATAAAATCTTTGTTTTAAATGGTACCAATATCAATAGGAATATCAATAACGATAATGAATATTGATACCGATAACAAAAATGATATAAAAAAGATAACAAAAACAATAACGACAACGAAAATGACATTGTCGTTAATAACGATAAGGAAAATGACATTTTTAATAATGAAAACAAAAACCGAAAATGACATGGGAGCTTGGTACACACCCCTAGTACACACAGCAAGCCGCAAGGGGCAACGGCACAGCCCCTCTGATGTGACCCCCCCCAAGCCCACACACAATGCAGCCTGGGGGATGGAGCAGGCAAAGTTACTGCTCCATCCCCAGGCTGTGGTGTGTGGGGGCTTGGAGGGAGGCTCACATCAGAGGGGCTGTGGCGTTGCCCCGTGTGGCTTGCTGTGCATGCAGGGTGCATGCGCACCTGAGCGAGCACCACCTAGTTGTATCATGCGCCTGCCATCAGCATAAATCGGCAGCAGAATTGCACCCATTGTTTGCAAGGATTTTGAACAAAATGAAATTTTTTAAGATTCAGCGCTGAAGAAATAAAAGCATGTAAGCTTGAGAAGCATCATTTGGGATGTTAAAGCCACCCCGAGTTGCCATAGACTAACAAATATTTATTTTTAAATAAATAAATAAATAAATAAATTGCAAAAAAGTGAAGACATACCCATGTTCATAACTGTAGTAATCTTGCCCATAGTATTCTTGGCCAGGATCAATTCCAGACTCCATAGACAACTCCTGTAAGTCAAATGAGAAAACTGATTGAAGAATATTTTTCCTCCAATTGCTTCTAATTTTAGGAATTAGAAAAGTAATTCCTAAACGTTTGGGGTCAATGGACCACTCCCTGAAAATTTCTTGTGGAAAAATTAGATTTTTTTCTCCTACAAAAAAACTCAACCAACCATGCTTTTTCCTCAATTGTGGAGAAAAATCTACATGGAAAAGTAGGAATTTAGATCAGAATACATTACAAAGAGTACTTTAAGAATTACAGAAAAGAGAAGGGGAGAAAATGGTACCTCTGGTCTGAGAAGAGAAGGCCTCAACAATTGTTGTTGCTGACAAAGAAAATTAGAAATGAATAAAGATTTATCACAATAATTGATAGAATGCACATGTAGCTTACTTTGAAGTTGAAAGGTTAGATGGCAACTTCTCAAACACTATCCTAACTGTGTTTTTAATTTTACAGTGGTTTAATTACTCTATTTCAATACTTGTTGAATTCTGTGTATTTAAATTGTAAGAAACAGCAGCATGCAAGTACATATTTTTACTATCAATTTAAATCCATTGTTTCTCTCATCTAATATACACTAACTCAATTTGTGTGGTAATTTAATAATTTCTGCTTAATTCGATAGCCTCATGTATGTTTACTAACTCTCAGATAATCTATTCTACAAGAGGAAAATTCTATCTGTGTAAAATACTTTGCATAACAGACAAAAGACAAATATGTGGGTTCTCACAAAGGTATCTCACAACTATTCATGGATTTTATCATCCCAGCAACCCTGCCAGTAGAAATGTATTATCCCATTTCACATCTGGGGACCTGAAGCACAGGGTGGATCAAGTTAGTTGCAGGAGGTCACACAGAAAGCTTGTTGCCAAACTAGAAAATGATCTCAGGTTTCCTGACTGCAAGTCAAATGTACTTTCCACTAAATGATCCTTCCTCCCTCTTTGAAGAGAGCAGGTAAGATTATACAACTGGTAGAAACATGTCACTGCTGTATAGCCTGTATGTTCTACCAACTCTCCTCTCCCCACAATATGGCCTTGCCCCCTCCCTTTGTACCTTCAAGTCCCTCCTCAAAACCCACCTCTTCCGCTCTGCCCTTCCTAACTCCTGTTAATCATCCCCACAGGATTATCCCCCACCTGTTATCTGCAAACTCCCAATGTACTGTAACCAAGCCAAGAACATGTACCTGAGCTCTCGCATTCTCATGATTGTTGCATCCCTTGTCTCTCCCTCTGTTCCCCCCTTCCCTGTCTCCTCTCCCCCTGTCTTTAGATTGCAAGCTCTCGGGCAGGGACCGTGTCTATCCTGTTCTCTGTAAAGCACCAGGTACATCGCTTGTGCTATATAAATGCTTATAATAATAATAACAACAACAACAGATTGGGAAAGAGCAGCTAGACACTATGGCCCTTTTCACACAGACACTCTAACACTGATAAGATGGGTGTTACATTTTATTATACACGTTGCAGGGATGCAGATGCACTCTATGGGTGCCCTGCAACATTTATAATAAAATGTAACACCCATTGTGTCAGACTGTGTGAAAAGGGCCTATCATTTTCTGCCATGTGGCTCATCCACAGCACCTTTTCAGCCAAGCTCTTTTGTCACAAATGAAGTTGCAGCAAAGACAGGCAGAATTGGAGATAAGTTTCTTTTCATATGGCTCTTAGATCAGTTTCTGTCTACCATTGTGATTTACTCAACAACTGTTGTAATGAATTAAGGCAACGCATGCCACAGTTTAGAGTCAGATTCTAATACCTTTTCTTAAAATGAGTAGTGTAAATGCAAGTATATTTGCCAGAATCAGATATTACCAAGCAGCTGTAAGCCCTAAACTATCTTAGTAATATCACTGGATTTATGTGAATGAAGCCCCCCTAGAGAAGAAAGAAGCATATTGGAGCAATCCAGCCATCTTTCAGCTGCTACAGAAGAGGAAGCAATTAAGGAGTCAGAAACAAGGCTCCTTGAGATCTTATTCAATAAGGTTTGACCCAGCTTTTCTTATGGCCTTTGTGGGAAATTATGTATTCATATTAATATAGAATTTCAATCTACCAGATAAATTCAATCAAACAAATAAGGTAGAAAAGTAATTCCTAAACTTTTGGGGTCAATGGACCACTCTCAACTCTGAAAATTTCTTTTGGAGATGGTCACAAGCAGGCAAATGCGCATTGTAGGTGGCTTTGGTTCCCGTAGACACTGCAGCCATTTCCAAGGGAGGGGAGTAGCAGTAATGTGCTGGCCACAGGAAACTGATGGGACACGCCTGCTTTGCTCAAGTGGGGCTGGCTGGCTCTACAATCCAGCTGCAGACCACCTTTTGGGAATGGAATAATCACATTTCTAAACAGCTGAAGAAAGAATTATAATTTTTACGTTCTGTGTTATCATCACACTGCTGGAGCATTACCTTACCTCCTGTTGTGCATATCCTCGCGTGAAATTCAGAAAAAGAAAAGCATCACATTAATATACGTACTGAAGATTTAGTATAAGTCATGATGCAATTCACAATTACTGATATCTGGGAGAGAGGTGAAAAAATAATGTTCCTGGAAATGAGACATGATTTTTTAAAAACAATAAAACTCCCAGTGTCCCTTTAACAGAGGCTTTGAACTTTGAAAACTAATGTATGGAGGGACCATGGTGAATACGGGATATCTGTGGTTTTGGTTTTGTGCTGCAGAGTAATAGAAACCCTCAGTCCTAATTGGATAGTCAGTGCCACCAAGATGATACCAAGAACCATACCCTTCTCACATCCCTTGTACTCCCACACTTTCTTCCTTTCCATGGAGAGCTATACAGATGTATGGTAGATAATAGATCTTCTCCACAGCATACAGAGGGCTGCGCAGAGTTTCAGCTGTTTTTCACTCCTGTGCAGCTGATAGATGCACACATCTTTCATTCTGCATTTGACCGGCAGCACCCATATGTGACTTCCTAGAATTTGGTGCTAACACCCTTAATTTCTAAAAATATACATCACCTAAGTTGTTCTTTTAGGTTTTCCCTGGGAGCTGCATTCTTTCAGCTACCCATGGATATTTTGCTATAGGCTTTGTGCTTTTGATCTTATTAGAATATTTTTTGTTCTTAATTCATATTCAGTGAACTACACAGATACATGATAAATGCTCTTAAGTCTGCCATATTTCCTTCACTCACGAACTTTAAATGATTTAGGCAAAAATATTAAACATCAATTTAAATTTCAGTGTTGCTACTTGGTCTAACATTTTTTCCAAGGCAGAGAGGGTAAATGCTCAAAATTATGCTGATCTTAAACTAGCACAGAGACAGTAGGCTGGGAAATCATTTAATTACACTTCAGAGAAAAATAAAGAGCAGACTAGAAGATCTCTTTTAATCTTTAATATTGCCATCTGTAAAACTTTTCTATCAATATTCAGCACGTGAAGTTGATTATCAAAGGTAAATTATTGCAGTTGTCCATATGATATGAAAGTGATAAACAACTAAAATGAAGATTTATCACCAAAAGATGTTCTGTGACTTTGAGCAGTACTATATTTGCTTCTTTATAGCCTACAAGTTCTGTAACTTGGAAGTCCTGAGCTGCAAGCAGGATAAGCAAACCTATTAATCTTAATTGCTTTTGCGTAGACTGTAGGCTATAGATTAAAACTGTAAGTAGTAAACATAAGGTAATACTTATTTAATTTAATCTGGAATGCAATTTGTTAAGGACCTACCAAACTCTTGGATAGATTCTCATAACATTCACCCAGTACTTATGGTTGGTTATATTTAAAAAAGAGGCATAACTTTCCACTAGGTTTCAGTTCTTCTGATACTTTATGTAGTATACCATAATTTCCATGACAGTCGGGAAGTCTAAACTGAAGCTGAAGATTATATTAAAAATAAACATTTTAAAACTATAACTGGCAGCTATGTAACAGTGGCTGTTTAAAAAAGGGAATGGCTGGGGGTGGGTCCATGTGTGCCATGTGGCACACTGACACACATCTGGTGAGGGTGTGGGATTTAAACAGGCTGGGCCAGGTGAGCAGTCCTACCCACACACCACCCACTCCTGCCCCCGCACTGGGCAGCCTGGATTTTTCTCTGATGCTCCGTGTGTGGGGATGAATGTGGGTCATGGGAGTGTGTGCTTACTCATGCTGCCTTCANGTGGGGATGAATGTGGGTCATGGGAGTGTGTGCTTACTCATGCTGCCTTCAGATGGGTGCTCAGGTGAGTGGGGAATGTGTGGACCTGTGTGGGCCAGAATCTTCAGATATCACCGATATCAATCCGGCTAAAACTCAAGAAGTTATGACATAAACTAACATTGAAACCTGAAAAATAAATGTTGTGTATATCTATTACTTAGACCTTTAAGGGCCAATCTTAGGTCCTAATCTTGAAACCACTTGTGAACTTGGAAGTCTCAATGACTTGAATGGGACTCAGCTTGCAAGTGGCTTTAGGCACTATGACTATATTCTCTTGTAAAAGCCAAAAAATAGAAACCAAACATTATAAATATAAATTAGAATCAGTAATATTTTTATTTGCTATGTGATTCTTGAAATAAAGGTATTACACTGTTCAAATCTTATAAAGTATAATCTGACTAAATATCCTGTAGATAAGCATCAGGTGCAGCTACATGAGTGTGGGCAGGTCCGATTCCCCACATGCCCTGTGGTGGCTGAGGGCAGCCACCACACTTTGGGATGGTGGAGAGAGCTGACCACACATTCGTCCCCCTTGGTGTGTTCCAGGATTGGGCTGGCTGCTGCTAGGCAGCTGAGGGTGTGTGTGTGTAGGAGCGCATGTGCCCCTCCTCCCATTGAACAGCTGATCATGGGGAAGGGGATCCTAGGAGGAATACATGGGCTCCCCCCCAACAGCTAATCACTCCTCCCAGGGTCCCCTTCCCCAGCCCAAGAGTTGGTCACTTCTCCCAGGACCTCCTTCCACCTGCCAAGCACTTCTATGGATTTCCATTTTTCAACTTTACAATTCTGAAACTTAAAAGTAATTTTAGGAAAAAATTAAATTTACATACATTGTTTTTAAGTGTATTGGCAGCTGGGAACAAAAATCTCAGATGGGCAATCAAAGCTGCTCAGAGTTTACTATATACAAAATGAGAATATATTTTGAAAACTAAAATGTATACCACAAAGGGACATTCTTCAGAATGAAAAAGTGCCACATGTGGATGAAAAGCTAATTTGTACAATTTCATTTTACCCTGGAGCTACTTTTGAACCTTGTCTGATTACATGAGATAGGTTATTGTGTACTGGATGACCTTTCTGCTTTAGAGGGACCATGGGTGATTGATTTCAGACATTACGGGGCCCGTTGGCCCCGTACCAAAATCACCCAATTCATTCCCCGCCGGGATCACCCCGTCACGCCTTATCAGACATGCCGGGGGGATCCCGGCGGGGAATCTGGGAGGGGGCGGGGCCACGCGGTGCAACGTGCGGCCGCACGGCCCCGCCCCCTCCACGCACCCCGCCGCCTGCCCTCCGGGGAGATGGGCAGGCGGCGGGGCCAATGAGGCCACCGCGTCGGGCCAGATTCGCCATGGCCCGGGATCCCGCCGGTGATCCCGGGCCATGGCGCCTGACCAGACGAGACGCCGGGGTTCACCCTAGTGTGGAATTACATTCAACACGCGGCGGCCGCCGGTCCCTCCGCTTTGGCCGCTCACGTGGTGAATGTAATTCCATGCCGGGGTAACATCTGGGGGGAAACATCCGTTTCCCCCAACAGATGTTAGGAGATCACAGCCACCACGCAGAATTGAGTGTGGTTGACTGTGATCTCGTAACGTCTGAAAATACCCCATGATTATAATAGAATTAAGCACTTGAGGAAATTTACTATTATCTGGTGTTCAAAGATCCTGATCATTTTTAACACCAATTGAATTCAACCTTCTGAAATAGGTCATTTTTGTCTATATAATACACTGTAAAATTTATTAGGGCCTAATCCTGCATACTCGTGCACTTAACACAGCACTCTTCACTTTTGAGTTACACTAAAGTCAATGCAACTGTTCACTTTTTAAAGTTAAGCTCACGTTAAGTTTTAGTAGGATCCAAACATATGAAATCTGTGAATTCAAGTACAGAAAGTTGGGCCTGTACATCTCACCACGTAAAAAGCAATGCAGTGTTGTTGGTTATTTCATTGACATTATGAACTGATGGTGTACAGCCATTTCAGAGAGAAGCTTTATGTTTTTTCCCTGTTGTTACTAGATATTTGGCTGCTGGTGCCGCTGTTGCACTGTTCACTGACAGTGATCCTCAAGCCAAAATAGCACGTTGAGGATTGGAGAACCTGAGACTTAAGCTGTGTAGGCAGCTACTCTACACACTTGAATCCTCTAAAACGTTAAACTTCCGTGACAGCAAAAAATTGATTGATTCTTGTGCTCCCTACACATTTGGCTATTATTGCTATTCATTACATGTGCTGGACCTAAAATGTAGCCCACTGTGAGTGGGGACTTTATTAGGCACAGAACATTTCTAAAGCATCAGCAGAACTGAAGTGATGAAGTTTGTGGAGTTTGGCTCTGGGACAAAAAAGAGAAACTATCTTCAGCAATTTCTGATTGAACCATCCGTTCTTGTCACAAGTACATTTAAAAAAAAGAAAAAAGAAAAACAAGAAAAGCACAGTAGAAAAGCTGAATATACCTTTGTAATTACCTTTCTGCTTAAAACTGATAACATTTACCCCTGAACTAGTTTACTGTTTAATTGTAACTCCTTCAAATATCTGTTTTCAACTGCCTCCATTAAAATATATCTTAAAAGTGTCCATTTTAAAATGAACATCCTGATTTTGGAAAAAAAAGTAAAAGAAAACTATGAGCTGACATGAACCAACTTTATTTTCTTAATGCCAAATTTACTTTTACTTACCATTTGTTTCAAAGGTCAAGCTAATTTAATATAACTGACATTTTTATGTGCAGGTTTAATGTAAATTAATGCAATCAAACCAATAACTTCAACACTACTTAAATCTTTATACTTACAAAACCTCCTCTTGATAACACTATACAGAATTACTTATGTACATTTAAAGGTAAGCAAAAATATTCTTAGCAGGAAATCTGTTAGCAAATCAGCAATTTAACATGAAGTATGGTGAAAGACTATGAATAGTTAATACTTAATAGTATGAACAAGGAAAATTTAAAAAGCACTTTTTTTTAACATAAAATGGTTTACAAAAGTGAAGAACCATAATATGCAGTGTCAGTATAAAAAAAGGAAGGCATAATGTGGATAACAGAAAGAGTAACAAGGTTGAGTGACAAATAACAGGAGAACTTTTATCAAACCAAGAAGCATAACAGTGAACTGAAAGCATACCACCATGTCAGAATGCTATCTGAGCTACAAAATGAGATGATATATTATTTTAATAACTTAAGCTTATTTCACCTGAGTCTATTTTCTACTATTGCTTTTTTTCTCTGTGACATTCAATATTTTACAGCAGAAGTGAGATTCTTCCCAAGGTGAAAATATTGTGGGGAAAGCAAAAGATTCCTTTTAAAACTGCAGGAAAATTTTTTTGCTCATTGATATAGCTTACAATACAAGTTGCCATAACAATGTAGAACGTTTAGCATAAAAGCAATGTCAACATGTGCTTCGGACACATAGTTAAATGTCAACATGTCACTTTCCCCCATTAAACCTTTGTAAACAAAATAAGGAAACCAATCAGCATCTTCAACCAGTAAGCTGCAAAATGGAAAGCACTGAGTACAGCGACACAAGACATTATCCCACTTTGGGAAGCCTTATCCCACTATGGACAATGTTACTATGCAATTCACTGGCTCGTACACCTGGCAACAGCAAGTTGTTCACCCCACCCCGTGGCGAGCAGCCAGTTACTACGAGATGTGTCCTTGGAAAAAGGCTGGGGATGCAGCGTGTAGTAAGGTTACCCAAAGTAGTATAAGGCTACCCAAAGTGAGGTAAAGGGCCTGTCTCCCATGTGGGTGAGATATGCAGCCATAATGCCATGTGGGGTCTGTGGACTGGGCACGCAGAAGTGTGTTTCTTCCTTCTCCTAAAAGCTGATCATGGGGAGGGCCCTGGGAAGAATTTACACCCTCTTCCCAGGGCCTTACCTCCACGATCAGCTGTTGTCCGACCCACCCAACAGCTGATGAGGGGAGGAGGTCTGGCAGAAGTGTTCATGCTTCTCTGGGCTCCTCCTTCCCCCAATCAGCTGTTAGGTGGATGGAATAGGGGGAGGGCAGCCTGGGAGGAGTGCATGTTTCTCTGGGCCCCTCCTCCCCCCAATCAACTGTTAGGTAGGTAAATCGGGGGAAGAGGATCCTGGTAGGAGCATGCACAACCCACCCACCCAGAGGAGCAAGTGGCAGCAGGCCTGATTCTGCAGCACAGCAGGAGTCTGGGCATTCAACCCATGTGGTTGGCTTCCCAGATTGCCCCAGGGCTGGTGATGGCTGCAGGGGAGCAGATTGTGTGCACAGCTCTGCCCGCTGGCCCAAAGTGTGGTGGCTGTGCTTGCCCACCATTGGGTACATGGGGGATTGGACCTGCCCTAGGTCATGTGGCTGCACCCACAATCTTTTTAAAAAATGAGTATAATTTACAAACTTGAAAGACCTTCTTAAAAACTGTCTTTTAAGTTTAGTATCAAGAACAGACAAATAGCAATATACAGTAACGTCTGAATTCTTCCAGCAATGTTACAGTAATTATAGATCCTGTGAGGCAGATACCATGTATTGCAATAGAGTCGCAACACTCAAGGGCAGGAAAGAATGTCATAATGCAGTAGACTGAGATGGGAATCGTTTTTCAAGTTCCTCAACTACACAGCTCAAGTTGCCATTCTGCTGGCTATGCTCAGCAACAGTTTCTGTACTTGGTGGTTCTGGCGTTGCAGTAGGTTTAAGTCTGGATATGTGCTTGGGAAGAACATGGTTTTTGTCTATTTGACTGTACATGTTGGCCACAGATTTTTCAATATCTGCTAAGTTCTGAATATTTTTGAGAATCCCTTTCAGTTCTCTGCGAGGAGCTGGGTCAGGTGCACTGGCCTGTGGTGATACTGCTAGCTCTTTGGCAGGAGATTTGGTATGACGTAAGGGGGATAGGTGTTGGGTGTTTAGAATAGATGAGGTGGATGACAGAGAAAGAGTGGGAGGAGATGGAGGCTGAGGTGGAAGTGGGGGAGGTGTTGGAGGAGGAGGAGGAGGAGGAGAAGGAGGTGGTGGAGGTGGAGGTGGAGTTTTGGGTGGCTCTGGAATGCTTTCTACTAATTCTACTTTAGTTTGAGCAGCCAAAAAACTATGGCACACTGGTCCTTTTATCCTAAAGGAAGGAGGAATTGGCTTGTGAGTTGGAGGCGGAGAAAGTTCTTCAGGAGAGTCATGAAGAGTGATGATTACTGAGGGTACCACAGGTGATTCAAGTTCAATCACCTCAGAATAAGGTGTCAGAGAGCAAAAAGAAGAGGAGCGAGAGCGAGGAGAAGCAAGCAAACAGTCAGGAGACAACTCTAGTGTGTTTTCTCCATCTTGGTGACAGCTGCTGTGTGCTGGTGAACGCAAGCCTTTCATATCGTGGAATCTCACTTGTTTCATTTCTTGCAAAGCTTGTTGCTCAAACTGTCTTGCCTTCTCTTTTACTGTTAACTTGGTGCCAGTCATTTTTTTAAATATAGGACTGTTAATATCAACTCTGCTTTGCTGGCTTTCGGTTCTTTCACTCTCTGCTCTTAGTCGTTCCTGCTCCCACTGAACTGGATCCATGATAACTGGCCTACAAAGAACATCCGCCATTTGCCTCCTAGTAATACGAGTTGGTAGAGTCCATGCACGGTGGATGCCTTCCAAAGGGCTCCCCAACAGAGCATCTTTCAAGACTGTTCTTCTAGGTGAAAGATTGTCTAGAAAATCTTTTCTCTTCTGCAGTAACCCAGCTCTTGGGGAACCCTGTGCTATGCCTTCCATGTACAGAGGGTTCAGAGTAGTTAATGGATTCTCATCAGATAAAAATGTAATGTTACTTGCAGATTTGGGGAGATTATTTTTCAGTGATCCATTGATATTGGACTGCTTGTGAGCCTCAATAGCACGGGAGGCAAAGCTGCTTATTACTCTTTGACGGTCTCCTTCTTCTAAGAATGACTTTTTTCCCCTGCTTTGTTGAAAATGGTAGAGAAGAAAAAGACTTGAAAGAAAAGAAGATAATCACATGTAAGGAAACATGCAGAGAGAAATGAATGAGAGCAAAATGAACTCATGATGTGGATCAATGCCATATATTATTTCTAAAATTCTAATGTTTCCTAGGTAGAGGACATATTTACTAAATTACTAAGGCAAGACATTTACTGCTTCTCTAAGAAAAGAGATATAAAGAGAAGAGGCATAAAAAAAAATCTGTCTACATACAGTAGACATAAATGCCTTTCCTATAGTGGAACACAGCTACATTTTTCTTTTAAAAAGTATTTAGAGTACAGCATGCTATCATCCTGAGACCATGAAAAAAGGGAAGTGTATGTCATAAGGATAGTTCAAGGGGTATACTGTGAATGTAAAGAAATATAGCAATATGATCATTGTTTCCAAGTAATGTGTACGCACACACAAATGGCATACATGCTCCACATATGGTACATAGTCATATCCATATGAACATGCTTTCTCTTTCAGGGACAAAGAGAGAATGGGAGCTAATAGACAATGCAGAGTAAGTGACTGATAACTATGGGGTGTTGCAGGAATGAGTGACCTACTCTTGCTCAGTGGGTGGACTCTGGGAAACATAATGCCTCTCAGGAGCTTTCCTTGGGGAAAAAGCAAAGCACTCTCAGCAGTATAAAGTGCCCTCATGTTCCTGAAACAGCTACTCTTTACTATGTAAACATTTTATATCAGTTACTTAAATCCTCAGTTTTCTTTGCGACTGAATTAATTTTTAACCCAGAGACCATAAAAACTAATGATCCTTGAAGCTGAATAGAATCTCCTGATTTCACGTAAAAAAAGCATTTACAATTGGTATACCCTTGACGTGTAGGGGAATGGATTGTTTTTTAACTATATTATTGCATAGGTGTTCAATTTAATATGGAATCTCTGGATATTTAAAGATAAATTTTCTTTTTCTTACATCCAAAAAGGAACTACAATAAATTGGGTTGAATTCAATATTTTCTAAGATAGGGTAAAAACAGCTCTCAAAACCGGAATTATGGAAAAAGGTTTCTGCTAAAGTGAAAAAATTGAAATCTTAGCTCTGGGGTGGGGAACCTCCGGTTGATGGGCCAAATCCAGTCTGGGGCTGTTTTTTACTTGGCCACTTTCTAGTTCCTGGATCCAGCCCATGGACCTAGTCCCTACCCTCAAGCAAAGCAAAAATGAGCTCAGGGAAACAGCATGCTGTCAAGGAAAGGGGATGAATCTATGGGATGGAGCCATGATCTGAACCCATCTCTTACAAGCCTGCAGAGCTTGCACAAGGTGGCCTGTGGAAGGGAAAGGGTTCCTCACCTCAATTAAATGTACACACACACCTGGAAAATATATTACATATCTTTCTGTCCTACGTATGGTGATGGAGCGTACCCATCACCACTGAATTTGGTGACTGAGAATACAGGTGTTTTGTAAGAGTCACAGCGAGTTCTGCACTTAGGCCGCTTTTAGATGTGCACGGCGCACATGCAGCGTGATGGTATTTAGTTCGCCATTTAAAAAGAAGGCGTAACCAGCTATAACAGGCAAAATATTGCATCTAAACCCTGTTCGCGGGATTTTTACACGAGGCATGATTTCACGCCACATGTGCTCTGTGCACATCTAAAAGCAGCCTTAATCTCTACTCTTCTTTCAAAAGGCATAAAAGAAAAGAGATACAAAAAAATAACCACCTAAAAGTAAATGTCTTCTCTCTAGTACATAAACTTCAATATAAATAATAATTATAATCTAGTGGAAAATAAAGATTCAGTAACAACTAAGCAAAGAAAAGACTACTATTTCTACCTGCTACAATACTGTTCACTATGAAGTATGTTTACTTACTGATGCCTATGTGTCCAGAGATGGAGAAAGAATAGAAATGAGACAGAAAACATATTTCAAAAAAACTTTGAAACATTTCACTTGATATTAGAGCAAAAGTGAGAAAACAAGACTTGAGGTGACTCTGCCAATGGAAAATTATAGCACATGGTCATAAAAAGTAATGTAAATTACCTATAGGCTTTTCTCTTTTACCATGTGTCTATTACTTTTGCATTTAAGCAAACTGTTTAGATAGGACAGATGATTGAGAAGTAATTACAACAAACATACAAGTTGAAAACAAGTCAGTCTACTAATATCTTACTAGGTTTTTTTTTTAAACAGTTTCCCACAAATTGGTGTATCCTGCAATGAAACCCTCTAGACACAAGGATTCTGGTCCGAAGCACTTGACCAAGTGTGACTTAGTGCAAATATGGTGTCTAGCCTGTATAACAGAATCCTAGTAATTCTACATTTATACTGCTATGAATAGTTAGTTAGTTAGTTAGTTAGTTAATCCAATTTATATGCCGCCTTTTCCACAGAGTCTCGAGGTGGCTTACAATAATAAAAAAATATATTTTAATTTTAAATATTTTTAAAATATAAAAAAACATTAAAATCATCATCATTATCAATAATAAAAAAATCACCTGGCCATATAGAAAGGTTTTACATTGTTTCCAGAAGATGAACAGGCTTGGGCTTAGGCGGACCACCAGGAGTTCCATAATCATGGGGCAGCCACAGAGAATGCCTCCCTGTGCACCGTAGCTTTAAAAACATCTCAGAGAGATGGCACCTGCAATAGGGCGCCCCTGGCTGACCTCAGGGGCTACAAGGGAACATGAGGGAGGAGGAGGTCTTTCAGATACCTGGGGCCCAAGTTGTTTAGGGTTTTATAGGTTAAAATCAGCACCTTGAATTGTGCCTGGAATGCTATTGGCAGCTGGTGCAGACTCTGGAGCACTGGTGTAATGTGCTCCCGGTGACCTGTTCATGACAGAAGATGGGCTGCCACGTTCTACACCAACTGCAGATTCTGAACAGTCTTCAAATTGTGGTAGTCCAGCCCCAAGGTTGGAAAAGCATGGATGACCATATCTGAATCTGATAACAACGGTCACAGTCTTCTCACCATATGTAATTGATACAAGGCACTCCTGGCTACCACCGCAACCTGACAATTCAGGCTCAGCAGTGGATCCAAGAGCATGCCAAGGCTGTGAACCGGAGTGACCAAAGGAGCCTGGAACCCATATAACAGGGGTCCCCACATCTACATCTCATGACTGGCCAACCATCATCACCTCAGCCTTGTCTGGATTCAGATTCAGTCTGCTCATCTGCATTCAATCCCCAATGGCAGCCAGGTACTAGGTAAGCACCAAGACTGCAGGACTTGGGTCAGATGAAAAGGAGAGACAGAGTTGGGTATCATCAGCATACTGATGAAACTTCACTCCAAGTCTCCAAACGATCTTCCCCAGAGGCCTCAGATACACACTGAACAAAAGTGTAGAAAATATGGAACCATGTGGGAACCCACAAGGGAGCTTCCAAGGGGATGATGAGCCACCGCCCATCACCTCACCACCCTCTGGGTTCCCCCACCTAGGAACAAGCAGAACCACCCAAGAGTAGTCCTGCGTACCCCTGCCAGGTCCCACACTCCTATCAGTAACACCCCATGATCAACAGTATCAAACATCATTGACAGATCTAACAAAATCAACAAAGTACAATTTCCCCTGTCAATTTCCAAGTGGAGATCATCAACCAAGGCCACAAGTACAGTCTCAACACCATGCCCAGGATGAAAACCTGATTGACATGGGTCCAGGAATCCAATATCATTGAGATACACTTGGAGCTACGAAGCAACTGCCCGTTCAATAATTTTCCCTAAAAAGGTAAGGTTAGAGACAGGGTGATAGATGGCAGGGGAGTCAACATCAAGAAATGGTTTCTTGAGCAGGGGAAGGTTGACTGCAGTTTTAAGGGTGTCCCTGACAACGCTGGCCAGCAACGTTCTTGTATATATTTATTCTAAACTACTCCACTTTAAAATGGAGTAGTTATCAGCATGGTTCCTAGTTTTCTCTTTGTGATGGAAAACCAGAGAAAACCAGAGATTTTACCTTTTTCCAGAGAAAATCAGAGATTTTGCCTTTCTCCAGAAAATTTTGCAGAAAATGGCAAAAACTTACAGGTTTGGGAGGAGGACACAGCAACCATGGGACCGTGAGGACACAGAGTGGAGCTGAGGAGAAGCAACCTGATGGCATGTGCTGTGGGGGGGGGCACTGCATTTGGAGGGGTGCTACAGACCTCCTGTGGGTTGTGGGGGGCAGGGGCACTATGAATTGGGGCAGTCCGGTCTTCTGAAACTTGGGAAGAGGGGTTAGTAGAGCGGTCTGGACCAGGCTGGGAGGAGCAGCCAGCGAACACAGGGCAGCAAAGGGGAAATAACCTAAAGGCATGTGCTTGGGGAGGGGCTCTGCATTTGGACGGGTGCCACAGACCACAATTTATTTATTTTTTGGACTGTTGATGGGACAGGTAGCTGCAAAATTGCATAAAAATGAAAACATTACAATAAAATGTGGTGTTCTAACTAGGGCTGCAACCCTTAATTGATTAATTGAACCGATTAATCAATTAATCTGTCTAAAACTGATTAAAATCCCCCCCCCCCCCGATTTATCAGTTAGCTGCCAGGACCTTCTGACAGTCCATAGTTCTGAGTCTGTAGCTCAAGGGGACACTTTCCAATGGAAGACAAGTTTAGCCAACACATGCAAATTAGGCAAATCTATGTATACATTTATGCAAATGTTTGCAAACTTCAATCGATTAATTAATTAGTTGGAATTAATCCGCTTAATCGATTAATCGACTAAAATTTCTAATCAGGTTATGGCCCTAGTTTTAACACATACCTATATATATTGTTGTAAGAGAAAGTCAACTAGCATTTACATTTAATCACAGAAAAACAGAGATTTGGGGGGGTTTTTAATCAGAGAATTTACGTTTTTTTATTAGAGAATTTCCAGATTTTGTCACAGAATATTAGGAATCCTGGTTACCAGCCAACACTAGATGAGACCAAGCTTTGCCGGCTCTCACACAAATATGTTATGGAGTCTGTTTTCAATTGTGATATCTTAATTATACTGGGGCCAATCCAGTACTTGCCTATGATGCGGACTACATGTGCAGCCTGCACACAGCTCTCCACAGAATGTGTACATGGTGTGCACAGCGCATGCATGGCGCATGACAATTGCACAACATTTGCATGCATGCACCTTGTACAACAGTGCATGTCCTCCCTCCTCTCTTTATCCAATCCCTCCACCTGCCCCCTTGGTCCCATCCCCTCTTACCTCCTAACAGTGATTGGCCTTCCTGCTGTGCCTTCTCTGTGGAACATCATCAATCTCTCCCTCTCTACTGGGTCATTTCCATTGGCCTTCAAACATGTCACAGTCTCCCCTATCCTTAGGAAGGGCACTCTTGACTCCTCTGACCCTTCCAACTATCAACCCATTTTGCTCCTACCCTTCACTTCCAAGCTCCTGGAGTGTGCTGTCTACATAAGCTGCCATGATTTCCTCTCTTCAAATTCCTCCCTTGACCCCCTTCAATTGGGCTTCTACTCTCTCCACTCAACAGAGACTGCCCTCGCTAAAATCACCAATGATCTTCACTTAGCAAAGTCTAAGGGCCTGCATTCCATATTTATACTCCTCGATTTCTCTGCTGCATTTGACACTGGGTATTTTCAGACGTGACGTTGACACGGTGAACCACGGTGAATACCCACCTGTGGTCACCGTGTCCCGTACGTCTGTTTGCGGCGCGCCAGATGTTGGCCACGGTCAATCGGCACATGGGGTTCNAATGGTTCTCTTTGTATCTCTCAAACCACTCCTTCAATGGTTCTCTTGCTGGTATCTCCTCTACGTTGCTTCTCCTCTCTGTGAGGGTTCCCCAAGGCTCTGTCCTGGGCCCTCTCCTTTTCTCTCTTTACACTCTTTCTCTGGGTAAACTCATTGAATCTCATGGCTTTTGGTATCATCTGTATGCTGATGACACAAAACTTTCTCTTTCTCCATTCACACACTCTCCTCCTCCATCCAGTCACATATCACTGACTGTCTCTCCGACATTTCTGCTTGGTTGTCTCACTGCCAACTCAAACTTAAAATGGCTAAGATTGAGCTCCTCATCTCCCCACACACCCCAAAAAATGTTCCCCACCTACTTCCCTCTCAACTTTAATTGAAGGTGTCATCATCCAGCCAGTCCCTCAGGCGCATAGCCTGGGATTCCTCTTCAACTCTTCCCTTTCTTTTACGCCTCAGATCCAGGCTGTCACCAAATCCTGTTGCTTCACCCTGTATAATATTGCTAAAATACGACCCTGCCTTACTGTTTCCACTGCAAAAACCCTAGTCCTAGCTCTAGTAATCTCTTGCCTTGATTACTGTAACTTCCTACTTACTGGTTTCCCCTACTCTGATCTCCCCTCCCCACCCCCCCATCTCATTTCAAGGCTCTGCTGCCAAAGTCATCCACCTTGCCCAATGGTTTGACCACGTTCAGCTCCTCCTCTCCACATGGTTCCCTGCATTCAGCACAAGAGCCTGGTCTTCCCCTTCAAGGGTCTTCATGGCTTTGCTCCCACCTTGCTCTCTTTGCTCTTGAATCCCACCACTCTCCTTCCCGGGATCTTCACTCCTCCTCTGCCCCCTTTGTTTTCTGCTTGTGACTCCCTTTCTCCTCTAAATATCTTCACCCCTTCTCTCTTGTTGCACCCCATGCCTGGAACTCCATCTTTGGATACATTCATTCTGTTCCTACCCTCCCAACTTTCAAAACTCTCCTGAAAACCTACCTATTCAGCAGGTTTTCCCTAGCTGCTCATGAGTGAAATTGCATCCTCTTCTCCCTTCACTCAGAATCTCTTCCCTGTAACTAAGTGAAGCACGTGCACCTGCAACTTCTCAACCTCATGAATGTATCCTTGTTTCTTCTGATGTTCACTTCTCCCTTGTCTTCCCCTTCCTTGTCTCTCCTAGATTATAAGCCCCAAGGATAGGGACCCATCTATAACTGTACAGTGCCAAGTATGCTGCTGGCACTATATCATCATCAACAACAACAACAATAAAAAATCCATTGACTACCCTGGAGTACAGATTTACTCTTGTACATTGGCAAAATCCTCCCTTTATTAGTAATTCATCATTTTAATAGAAATGTAATTCTGTTACGACATGCTGGACGTAGACTCATGCTAGCTATGAAACAAATTGTAAAAAGATACATTTCCTTTACTTCCATTATGTCTTTATATTTCACTGCATCTTTCTGCTAAGATTTAATTTTCAACATTCTAATTTCTAAAAAAACTCTCCTTTTTCTAATATATTGTATGTCCAGTGGAGTCTTCAGGTGAACATTTTCATAGGATATTTCCAATAGGTAACTTTAAAACCATGATAATCTTGACTAGATCCTGAAATCACCATTGATTACTGTGTTTGAAGAGAAAAGTGTGCATATCCTTTCAGTCTAACATGCCCCAGGAGCAATGGCCACCCGTAGGATGCTTGGCCAGCATACAAACATTGGTATTCAGTGAGCTTTTGGAACTGTCCCCTTTGTGTGATCATAATGTTTCACCCCTCTTATTTATTGATGCATAAGAAGCTTAAGTAGTTTTAGAAACTTCCTCTGCGTGAGAAACATATTTCAACTTGTACTAGAAACATATTTTAACTTGTACTATAGTATTTGAAGTGGCATTTCAGAACCATGAAGTATGCCTTGATTTACTTATATTTAACTCTGTGATGAACTAAGTATTGAACTAAGTACTTACATGGTACTGTCACCGAGTTCTTCATAGAGATTATTGGCGGCACTACTTGATGGCTTGCCGGCTGGTAAGGCCATCTGGATTCTTGCTGTCTTTGCACATTCAGCTTGCCGCCTTTGGTGAGGAAAGAAAAATGCATGTAACAAATGTATTGTTACGTAAAGTACTTCCATTGCAGGTCTTCACTATGTAACTAGTGAAGACCTGCAATGGAAGAGTAAGAATCTAATTGAGTATAGCGTACAACTGGATCTTCCTTGATTTTTGTACTAAATTTCTGAAATCCTGAAGTCATTTATCAATATTGAAGAAAATAAGATTCCCTACAAAATGCTGTTATTTCAAATATACTCAACCCCAAACAAGAAAAGTCTTGTTTCCTCTCTGGTCGGAATGATTTGGATGACTTTGGTCAGAAAGAATTTATTTACAAAACTGATAATGCTAAAATCTGAAATAATCATATCATAAACTGTCTAATTATCCTCTTTGCTACATGCTCGCCTATAGTAGCTTTTTCTAGATAGCTAACTTTATTTCCCTTTAGAATTGTTAAGAAATGTATATTTATGGAATAAATAATGTTCACACCATATACAATAGGGCAGATATTCAGTCAAATCAGTTCCTGATGTAATGGTTTCATTTAATTGCTTTACACCAGGGATGAATTTAGCTGATTGATTTCATGTTTCAGCACACAGAAATTTATAATTGCAGGTGGAAAATAGTTACCTTTCTTTAGTATTATTTTTTTATACAGCATCCTCCTTATGGGAGGAAACCAATTTATAGGGTTAAGCCCTAAAATAAATAGCAGATAAATTAATATCCAGGTATTATTTCTGAAGTATTTTTTAAAGTAATAGTTTAATTTATTCTGAATGCAAAAAGCAACATTTGCTTTTGGTAATAAAGATTACACAATAAAGGTTATGAAGATGAAGTAAAAAAAAATATATATTCCAGAAACATGTTGCTCTCCCCGAGCTGCCTTGGTAGCAAATCAATCAATCAATCAATCAATCAATCAATCAATCAATCAATCAATCAGCAGTGACAGCTGTCTGGATAATCCTGCTCAGTAGTATTTGTCCCAGAAATGTTTTTAGAATGAACTTCTAGTATGGCTGACAGCCATTATCATTAATCTCCTCTTCAGGCTAAACATGCACAGTTCCTTCAACTTTTATTTGCATGACTTGCATTCTAGTTACTTTTTCATCTTCATTGCTCTCCTCTGAATCCTCTCCTATTTGTCAACATCCTTCTTGAAATACAGTGTCCAAAACTGAACATAGTACTGTAGGTGAGGTCTCAGAATGCTGAGTAAAATGGCTGGAAGTTAAAACTCAACAAATTCATATTAAAGATAAGACAACTTTTAAAATAAGGCACCCACAACAGTGAGGGTGAGTAACCATCAAAATGAACCACTAAAGAGGTGGTCATCACTATTTGTCTTCAAGTCAACAGTGGATGCCTTTGTAAAAGAAATACTTTCACTAAATACAACTTACTGGGTTTGTTATAGTAAAAATTGGAGGAATCCAGCTGGTCTTTGTTATATAGTTGGAACGGTTAGATTAGTGATTCATAGTGTTTTGCACTGCAGGGACCAGTTATCTCATTAGGTAAAGTGGCTGGGGACCAGTACAGTGACAAGCAAGACATCGACTTTTCATTTGACAAGTTAATACAGGGCAAAGGGAGAAGTCTCTGAGTCTCTCTCAACAAACACACAGAGTAGGTAAAAACAAACATGATATTAGCTAGTTAGCTAGCCAGCCACCGCCTCACCCAACCCAAACCGACTCGGGTCAGGCAGCTGCAGCAGACATGGTCCGACCTGAAGTGCAGAACAAACATGTGCCCTGTCAGGCCACCAGCTGCACAGCCCAGGGATGGGGAAACTGGAGAACATGCGGTCAGCTTGCCATGCCCCCACACTGCACCCAGTGCCCAGCCCCCCACCATGCTTCCCATCATGGTGGGCCTGGCCCGGCTGACCATCCTGTAAATGAACATGAAGCCCCGATATGGACCACCTTGGCCCAATTGGGTGAAGGCTAACCCAGGCTGTGATCCAAGAGATCTTCAGGATCACAGCCTGGGCTAGCCTCCAACAACCTCCGGAGCAATCTGGGGTGAACATCTGGGGCACCTCAACAGATTTTTGGGTGGCTCGTGGGCCAAAGAGTGAAAATGTGCGTCACAGTGGGGCACTGTCTTGTCTGTTTTTACCCACTGTCTGTTTCTCTCCCACACAGCCTCTCAGTAGCACGTGCAAGCAGCACACATGTACACACAGAGAGATGCAATCACATTATATATACATACACACACTCTACAGTGCCCCATTCATCGATGGAAATGCAGTAGCAGCATTTCTGTTGCTGCTACTGCTGCAGCCTCTGCCAAAAGAACCCGTCTCAGCGAGTGCCCTAAGAAAGCTGCCAGTACCCCTCAAAGTATGATGGGTGAGGAGCTTCCACCAAAGCTGGAGTCAGGTAGGTGCTGATTATGGGCCTCAGAGTTCAGACTGACTGTCTTGCCAGAGCTCAGGCTGGCTGCTTGTGGGTCAGATGTTTCCCCACTGATTGTTGGGAACTGCTGAACTAGATGATGTCATTGATCCCTAATGACCGTTAAACATATACATTTATGAGTCTGTGGCCCTTTTTAAAAGGGCTGCGGGTGAGGGGGCGGTCCATGAGCATGCTGCTGCAGAGGTGGTGTAGGGGTGGGCAGATGCACACAAGTGCACACCGATCCCCCCTGCATCCCCACGCGTGGAGCAATCTCCATTGCCCCCATGCACACCCACGTTTACACAGGATGCTCCTCCGCGTGAATAATGAGTGTCCATATGGGGGCAGGGGGAGGAGACACTCTTGTGTAAAAAGAGCCTGTGTTAGGAACATACAGTAGAATTTACAGTACCAGGACTTGTCACTGTAATCACTGTCATTTTATCTTTTGTTTTGTTGTTGGCCATGGCCAACACTTGTTCTGTCAATAGAAAGTGATTGCACACAAGTAATTGCATTCATATATAGCCCTGTACTGCAGTTGCTCAAAGATTTGACTTTTTAACATGCCTGATGGAGAGTCTTGTGTGGACCAAAATGTTGCATATTCTCATCAGCAGAATTTGGCCCAATAAAATATACGATCTGACTGAACTCTATTGTCTCCATTTTTTACATTTTGGACCAACATGGCAACCACGCTCTCTCCAGATAAAAATTCCTTCCTTATCTCCTCAGGCAAGCATGTTACATCCTGAAGTATGTAATCCGGCTGAGTCTATCTGAGTGATAAAATTATCCACTTCCTTTTTAAAAAATCTAGCCATAATTTCACGAAGTAGTGAATTCCAAAGTCTGACTATGGGTGTTTTCAGACGTGACGGGGCCAATTGGCCCTGTCATGAAAATAATAAAGTCATCCCCCACCAGGATGACCCCATCATGCCCTAACAGATGTGCCAGGGTCATCTCGGTGGGGAATTGGGGAGGGGGCGGGGCTGCGTGGTGCAATGTGTGGCCACATGGCCACGCCCCCTCCATGCTCCCCACTGCCCGCCCTCTGGGGAGACGGGCGGGTGGCGGGGCCAATGCGATCGCAGCATCTGGCCAAATCCGCCACGGCCCGGAATCCCGCCGGTGCTTCCGGGCCGTGGCGACCGACCAGATGTTACTTTTCTTTGATCCCCACCGGGGATCACTTTCACCATGCTTCCTGGGGAAATGGTGCAGCTAGACCGGGAAGCATGATTGAAACTGACCCCATGTGGGGATTGAGCGTGGCGAACATTTGGCGGTCGCCAAACAGACGTGCGAGTCCCAGTGACCACAGGTGGGTATTCACCATGGTTCACTGTGATCTCGTAATGTCTGAAAATACCCTATATGGGTAATTTCAGACGTTATGAAAACATCTTTCACCACAGTGAACCCCAGTGGATTCCCTGTGGTGGTGACATTTTCGGGAATGTCTGTTTGGTCCCAGCCAGATGTTCACCACAGTGAACCTGTGGCCGGTATTAAGTTTGACCATGGTTTTCGACCTCTGGCCGGCCGGGGGTTGAGAACCATGGTTGGATTAACCATGGGTATTTTCAGATGTTACGGGCCTCCGTTTTGACATGATAAACCACCCGTCGTGGCGAAGAGCCCGCAACGTCTAAAGGGGGTCATGCCAGATGTTCACCACAGTGAACACCCAGCAGGAATCCCTGGAACCACGGTTCTGGAGGTGAGGTCGGCCTCAACCCCAGAACCATGGTTACTCTGATCATGGCTGGGAATCGGCAGCTGGTAACGTCTGTTACTGCCGCCGCTTCCCAGCTGTGGTCCCGGCCATGGGCCTGGATCGGGCACAGCAGCCAGATCGGCCACTGCACCCACCCGTCTCCGGGAGGGCAGGTGGCTGGGGGAGCGTGGGGGGCGGGGCCGTGCAGCTGCATGTTGTGCCCCCCTGGTCCCGCCCCCTCCCCAATCCCCGAGTGGAATCAGGCCGGCACGTCTGCTGGCTGGCTGGCCTGATTCCGCTCGGGGGTGTAGACGTGACCACAGGCCATGTCAAAATGGAGGCCCGTCACGTCTGAAAATACCCCATGATCCAGGATGGGCCGAAAGTAATGTGTGTTACCTTTGGCCCATCCTGGATTGCGGCCCCGCCCATCTCCCCGAGGGTGGGCAAGTGAGGGAGTGTGAAGGGGGAGCCATGCGGCTGAACGTTGCACCACGCAGCACTGCCCCTCCCCGATTCTCCACAGTGATGGAGCCGACACGTCTGAAGGACGGCCAGCTTCATCATGGACCAGGATCTCAGAGATATTACAGTCCAGGGTTCAGCGTGGCGGGCCTCTGGACCCGTCATGTCTGAAAATACCCTATGTTGCAGACTGGAGTATTTTCTTTCACTTGGAATAAATTTTAATGCTCTTGAATGTCAAGTGCTGTTTGCTTTAGTGTAATGGTAAAAAGCATAGACTGGTTAGATATCTTGCTTGCTTAAGAATCATGATATCAGAAATAAAGCAAAAAATAAGTACTTACTCTTTAAACCTATTTTGTCATGCAGAAATAAAAAATAAGAGAAAGAGAGAGGACAAGTTAGAAATTTCACTCACAAAAATCATACAAAATACTGAATTTAACATTAGTTATAAAGTAAAAACAATAATTTTAAACATAAACGTGATTAATAACATTCAAGTATCACATTGTTATAGCAACTGAAAAATACTTTCTTGTTGTGATCGTTTTATAAAAGTCTTACAATTGGCCATGAAAACTGAATTACAGGAAAAGCAGTGATTGGCTGAACAGAATCTGAAAAAAAACCCAATGAATAAAAACAAGGATGCTTGATTTTGAATTATGATGTTAAAATTTAGGACATTAGCAATGAACTAATCTTTATAATAGCTTTCTTATTTTGCATTGCTTGGAGAATATTAAGGAAACAGTTCTTTATTACAAGGACCAATTATATTTTTGGCTCTATTAGGAAGGTGCCAACCCTCAGCGATTAATTCATAACTTGTATTCCATCACTGGTTTCTTGTTTCATCCAGGATAGTGAATTTCAAAGGTTCTTCTTAATAGGGATGAGTAATGATCATTTCTTGGCTTATTTACAAGCAGTACATTCAGGCACTGAGCTGTGCTTTAACAGTGATAATTTCACTTTGAAAAGCAAACAATGTAAAACTCATTTACCTTAGCTGTTATTTTTATAAAATGCAATAACAACATTAATTTATTGTATGTTAAGGCAATAATTGGTTAAAAAGCATTGAACAATGTAGTTACTACATTTAAAAAATGTTTTAATATCAAACACATGGTTTCATTATACCTGAAGTGAGTGTGACAGTTAGGTTTATTCAGCTATAGTCTTTGTGCTAAGTGCTAAGTGTCAAACAGTTACTTTGGGTATTTTCAGACGTTACGAGATCACGCTCAACCACAGTGAACCACGCTCAATTCCACGGCAGGGCCAAAGCGCCCTGAACGTCTGTTCGGCGCGCGCCAGATGTTCACCACGCTCAATACCCACATGGGGTCAATTTCAACCACGCTTCCCGGGCTAGCGGGGGAATATCCTGGGAAGCGTGGTCAAAGAGATCCCCACCGGGAACCAACAAAAAGTAATGTCTGGACGCCAATCCCCGCCTGGGAGCAAAGGAAACGAGCCCCAGCCATGGACAATGCATGCAGCGTCGCTGCCGGGCAACCAGCAACAACACAGCCACCGGAGGGAGATTTAAAGGGAAATCAGCGACAGGCAAGCATGGCGGGATGGAGCGAGGAGGGAGGCGGAAGAGAGCGGCGGGTGACAGAGCGACGGTGGTGGTGGTGGAGGAGGCGGACGAGGTGGCAGGGGCAGCGGTGGAGGTGGAGGGAGCACAGGCGGAGGAGGAAGGGGGCACGGAGGTCGTGCTGACCCTGCAGGCGGCCCGGGAACTACACCCCCAGCAGCAGGCACCAAGCGACACCCCCGGGGACAGCAGCCGGAATGGGGCTGGAGGAGGCACCCAGGAAACGGGTAAGGGCAATGGAGGGGAGGGGAACGGGGGCA
>QEPC01015122.1:169300-185261 GCA_003113815.1 Sphenodon punctatus | reverse complement strand
CCCCGGTCCGGGGGGGGCCAGTCCTCACTGGCTGCTCCCGCCCTGATGTCTCTGCTGTGGTGTGCACCTGCTTGCTTCGTGGGGTGCTGCTGCCCCTGGCTGTGGGGGTGGGGGGTTGCTACAGCCTGTGTCCTGCCCTGCCCCTTTGCGGTGCCCCCCGTCTTCCGTGTTCCCCCTGCTCCCGTTGTTCCTTGTGCTTTGTCCGGGCACCCCTGCCCCCCCTTCCCGACCTTTCGCTTGGGTGGGTGCTCCCGCATGTGCGTGTGTGTGTGTGTGTGTGTGTGTGTGCCCGGGCGTGTGGTCGTGCTGTGTGTTGTGCTGTGGGTCCGCTGTGTGTGTGCGCCTGCTGAGTGCGGTACCTGTCTGCCTTTTGTCCCTCTTCCCCCCTCCCTTCCCGTTTCCCTTGTGTGGGCGTTCCCTTGTGTGCCTTTTGGCTTCGTTTGCCCTCAGGCGACCATGTGTGTGTCCCGCCCCTGCCCGGTGTCTTCTGGGTGTTTTGATCACGCCCGGGGATCGGCGTCACGTCTGTTGCGCTGCCCTGATCCGTGATGTGTCGGCCCGATTCCCGGTCTTGGTCCCGGTCCCATCACGTCTGTTTGGGGCTTTTATTGGCCCAGCGCCGTGGTTGTTTTGTTCACCCCCACTGGGGATCCACTGTGGTGAACCACCCGCCCGTAACGTCTGAAATCACCCTTTGTTGATTTGTGCCAACTTTGTTATCTGGAAATTATAGTAAAAGTTTTGTGGGAAAGAGAGACAAAAGAGTAACACAAAAAGAGATTCGTTCTTTTGAAATAATCAGTATGGCATAAGATTTATGTTATAAGAACAATAATTTGTACTGTTGATCAAGTTTCATTAAGCAGGAAATTGTTTTTTGTTTCTAATTAACATTTATTTAATAGCATAATTATTTGTGGTTTAATATAAAATTCAAAATGATTGCACTGCTTAGAAAATTTGTAAAGAACAAAACTAATTTTAGATGGGCTGCAGAGAAACAGACCCTTTAAAACTTATTTTATAAAGCAAGTATTTGGAGCAGAACTTAAAGTACTCACAGAAATGGGTACACCTATAGGAATTGAGGTACTCAGCCCAACCTGGTAACATTGGGCACTTATGGATTTCTGTGCCCGACTGACTACCTGAGTTACCAATTTACTATTTCTCCTCCTGATTTGACTACCAGTACCAATTTTTTGACTGCTGATACTGTTTTTCTGATGTCCCGTCCTAATGTTTTTCCAAGCTCTGGTACTAATTTAGCATTTACTGATTGGTGAAATAGTAAATCACTAACTCAATAATGGTAGTACCCAGTATTTTCAGATAATTGGTTGCCCAACTTTGTACTCAGGGATGAACTGGGCTCCCGATAGACTTCCTCAAATGCAGGTATTACCTGAGGGTAACAAATGCACTACCCATTTCACTTCTATTTTGGAATCAGATTGTGAATTTTGCAAACGTCAGTAGGACTTAACATTTGCTTTTACTGACCCAACGAAAAACCAAGTAATAGTCAAATTACAAATCAGCTTTATCCAGAACCTCTTTTTGATAAGGATTTCCCAGATGCAGAGGGAAACTTGATTCAAGCTTTGGATATACCTTTCAAAAGTATTGAATGTTTTCTAAAGGGACCAGGCAGAAATTCCACTGCCCAAAGGGGAAAGACAGTGGTGAGGATGTGTCAGTTCAACACATACTTCCTTGCAGTCCCTTGTAGAAAGACCCATATAGAGTGTTTGATGTAGTTTAAGGGTATCCTCCCAGTGGAATCCTCTGCAAAGGGCCAGTGCAAACAGTGGGTGTCTGTACATGCTATGCTAGCTGCTATAGGAGAAACTGACAATATAGCACTAACTGTGATGCCACTGTATGGTAGAACAGTTTGAAAAAATCTTCAAACTGCTCTGTGTTTATGCCACAACTGTATTTATATGCTGCCACCCAATGGACTCTGAAAACAAGCAGAACCTATTGGGAGGCAGGATAAATAAGGGAGCACAGCAAACCTGTAGCACCCAAGCACAGCATCGCCAGGCCTGGCTGGAATTGACAAACCCAGCAAGTCAGTATTCCCACCCCAGGAGTAAAATTGACAAACCCACAGCTCAGCACTGAAAATGACAAGTCTGCAGCTTCCAAGCTCAATAAGTCCACTCATCAGGTATGAAATTAACAAGTAGTCCAACAATGTCCAAGTAGTTTGTGAAATCAGATGAGTTTTCCATCCCCAAAGGAAACAGAATGTTCCCTTGTTGCCTGGGAAAGTCCCATGGCAGGGTGCTGTCACTGGAAAAATGTTTAATGTATACCGTGTTATCGGTTGCACCACAGATTACCTCAGTATTTCCCCAGATATGTTTCAGGAAGCAAAACATGGAAAACCCATGTCCATGCTTAAAGTGACCAATCATAATGCTTGCACCCATGGGTGAAAACAGACATGACGCTAACCACCCTTTAACCACCCTTGGTGGTTATTTATGCATGTTGCAGGGCTGCATTGGTGCCCTATGCAGCCCTGCAACATGCATAAATAACCACCAAGGGTGGTTAAAGGGTGGTTAGTGTCATGTCTGTTTTCACCCCAAGTTAGGCAGCAGGAACAGAGAAGAGGGATGTGCATTTCATTTTCATTATTATAATCATACAAATGAAATAGGGATTTTTCATTTTCATTATTGAATAACGAAAATGAAAGAACATAATAACAAATCCCCGAAAAACTTGGTTTTGTTATTATGAATTAATAGCAAAAATCTCAAACACACATTTTTGGCTGTAACATTTTTATTTTTCATCCAATTTTGATGGAACTTGGTGTCATTTTACCCCCAACAGAGGTAAGTATGTGTGCAAAATGTCCAAAAGATTGGATAATAACATCTGATTTTATAAGTGGTTGCAATTTGTTATTTTAGAAAACTCTATGTACACATTCCTGGCTATAAAATTTTGGTATCCAATCTGATTTGGATGAAACTTGGTAAGATTATACCTCTCCCAAATATTACTATCTCTGCCATATTCCAGAAGGATTGGATAAAGGGACCTTAGGTTATAAGTGATTTACTTGCACATGCATTTCTGGCTGTAACATCTTTGTATTCCATCCACTTTACATGGAATTTGGAAAGATTGTATCTTACACATTCAGGATCATCTCTACCAAATTTTAGAAAGATTTGATAGAGGGTCCAATTTTTATAAGCAATTGAATTTTCCCTCTTTTGTTATTCAGGTAAATAGCACATGCAGTGCCATTCAGAGACAGGCAATGTCAGGGGGCAGGAGGCTGTATTTATTTATTTATTTATTTATTATAATATTTTTACCCCACCTCTCTAATATCTAGTGCCTCAAGGCAGCTTACAAATATAAAATATTTAAAAAGCATACAAAACTATAAAAACCAATAAATAACCAAACAAAATATCAAGATATCAAAAAGGGGGTGCCACAAAATAAAAATAAAAACACCTCCCCCCCCATCCCATCCTCACTGAAGGCCTGGTGGAACAGCCAAGTCTTACAATAACGATGAAAAGAGGCAAGTTCTGGGGCCACCCTCCCTGTAGAAGGGAGGGTGAGAAGCCCGACAGACTGATGGACACGTTCACTGGCCAATTACTGCACGCTTCCCCCTTTACAGGAGGACCAATTGGTAGTGGCTTCAAGGCTGGCATAGAGGGTAGATATAAGCTGCTGTTCTTTGGGCCTGCTGTTTGCCTGTGGTTAGTTCTGGCTTTGATCAAAGCATTTTATCAGACTTTTATGGCAGACTTTTTGTGTGTATGTGTGCTAGAGCTCACTGCAAGAATTCAGCTAGCTACATAAATCCAGTCCCCATGCACCTGGGTGCTGCCCAATATCCTCCTGTCCCCTCCTGGTGTGTTCTCTGCAAGTTGACAGATACCCCCACACACCTGGGGTGCCCACATCCTGAAACCTATGCAAAACATCTGACATGACAGATATATCCTCTGTCTAATTGGCTTGACATTTCAAAGACACCCTGGCTGGGACAGAGATGTGATCGCATCTCTTAGTACATGCTTCTAGCTTTCCAGGACCAATCCTGGGTGGCTCTGAGGCAGGCACAGAAGGGACATAACTGGGACTTCAGGCAGCAGAGCAGAGGACAGTGGGCAGGGGAAGCATCCAAGCAATCAGGAGACATGGGGTATTTTCAGACGTTATGAGATCACGCTCAACCACAGTGGATCCCCACATGGTGATCATGATCCTGTAATGTCTGATGGGGGGGAATGGAAGTCCCCCCCCCAGATGTTCACCCCAGTGAATCACGGGGGGGGGATCGCATTCACCACGGAAACGGAGGTCCTGCCCGAACCATCCCCGATTGTGTGGTGAATGTGATTCCCCCCCCATGAGCAAGGGGATCGTCACGTCTGTCCCCCTGCCACAGCCCGGAATCAGCAGCGGGATTCCAGGCTGTGGTCACTGCGGGCGGGCACTGCAGCCGCATTGGGAGCGGCACCCGCCCATCTCCCAGGAGGGCGGGCGGTGAGGGAGCATGGGGGGGCGGGGATGTGTGGCCACACATTGTGCCACGCAGCCCCACCCCCTCCCCGATTCGCCACTGGAATCAGCCAGCACGTCTGTTGGATGTGCTGGTTTGATCCCAGCAGGGGATCAAAGGGTGATTCCATGGTGGGGCCAATACAGGCCCCGTCATGTCTGAAAATACCCATGGTTCACACATCCAAGTTGTGAGTTGGGCCATGGTGAGAGCCAGTGCCTTAATAAATAAATATTATTATTACATCCAAGTTGGCCAACTGTCACCACAGTCACATCCTGAAGCACTGTGACAGAGGAAATAAGGGAATCCCTTATTGGCTCTTTCCTAAGTAGATGCTTCCAACTTCCCAGTAACAAGTGTGGGAGAGGGGTTGTGGTGGTCACAGCACAGAATGATATATGGGTGACATTTCTGTTGGCCATATCACAAACACATCTTTTACCACAGTGACAAACATAAGAGAATCCCTGGCATAAGCTCATACTCTCCAGATGTTGTGCAGGATTATAACTTTGGGACCCATTATCAGATCTTTATGATATTTTGCAGAGTTTCTAGTAAAGTTCTGGGATACAATCATACCAAATTTTATGTAAGCCATCTGGAATACAAAGACGTTACAGCTAGAAATGCATTTAAAATAAATCGCTTATAACATTGGGATCCTTTATCCAATCCTTCTGAGTAACCTTTGGCAGGGGTCATACCCCTGTGGAAGGGTATACTATTTCCATGTTTCAGCCAAATTGGATGGCACACAAAGACATTACAGCCAGGAATGTGTACACAAAATTTTGTAAAATAACAAATATCAACTGATAGTAAAATCGCATCCCTTTAACCATTCATTCTGAAATTTGGCACATGTAATGATCTCCAACGTGGGTATATTCCTGCCAAGGTTCATCAAGTTTGGATGAATAATAAAAATGTTACAGCCAAAAATGCATTTTCTATTGAAACCAATGGAAATCAAAAACAAAAGTAATAACGAAAATGAACAAAACCTAACAAAATATAATGAAAATGAACGACATCTTAAAAATGAAAATGAAATGAATAACAAAAATGAAAGAGAGTTACAGTGCACATCCCTAGAGGAGAGTGATACATATAAGGACACCCACTGCCTGCTATTCCAAGGGCTGTACTCTGGAGTGCAACTGCCCCCACAGGTGTGGGAGCTGATCAGGCTCATGGTCCTTCACAATGTATTGGAGTTGTTAGTCTTTTTAAAAAGAATCAAAGTTTGATGAGATTCAGATAAAGCTGAATGGCTAAAACATGCCAACCAGTCAAACATAGATGCCTAGCGATTGTTCTGAAGCTACTATTTCAAGTGCCTAAAGGCATGCTTGTATTTATTTATGCAGTGATGCCTTCCTAAAAGGATAAGTAAAGTTGTTACATATCCCACATAGGATAATCATCATCTCTATCTCTAGGAAAAAATCTAATTTAACCTTAAAAATTAAGATTATAATGCAGATTATAATGAGCACAGTTTGAAAGATAATTGTTAAATAACTTATGCAGATAAAACACCTGGTTATCATTTGGCTTTCCTTTCTGAAGTTCAATATAGTACCTGCATGCAACAGGTAATGGAGATAAAGAGAGAACCAAATTTAGCTTTATTGTATGTAAGTAAAACTCTATTCAAGTTGCACTTGTTTCTTAGAAAGCTAATATTTGCACAAGGCATATTTTCCTAGATTCATTCTGCTATGAATGGGATATAGTGTATAAATGTCATGTGCTTTCTTCCCAGTTCTTTTCATTATATTAAAAATACTTTGGCCAATTTAAAATTATCTTTAATCCAAAAATATTCTTGACACAACATTGAAATATCAACTGTAACTCTGAAAAAAAATATCACTTCATATAGCTTTCCATTCAGAAGAGACAGCAGCACTGCATAGTACTATAAAACAGAAGTGGGGAACCTTAGGCATTGAGGCCAAAAGCATCCATAACTAGTTTTTATTTGGTGCCTTTCAAGTTCCTGGATTGGCTGTTTGATGCAGTTCCTATCCCTAAGCACTGAAACAGTAAGCTCAGTGGGGCTAACCCTAAACCCCAAGGACCCCATGTGCAGATGTGCATGTGGACAGCTGTGCACATGCCACGTGGATCTCTGTTGCAGGCACACTGTGCCGCACAGGAGTCATGCGCATGGTAGGTCTGCAGGGCTTGGGATCGGCCCCATTGTAAGGGATTAGAGATGAGAGCATGCACACAAGGATAGTGGGCAGATCCCTGGCACAATGCATGATCTGGACCCTCCCGTTCCGGAGTGCACCTCTTAAGCATTCCCACCCTTAAATTCAATGTGACCTTTGGAACTCGTACTAATTTTCAAAGTGGCCTCTCAGAGGGAAAGATTTCCTCACCTCTGCTGTAAAGCCCAAATTCCAGTAATCTATTGTAATGCATGCATACTAGGGCTGTTCCGAATATTGGGGGGAAAAAATAGGACTGAAGCGAGAATAGATTTTATTCTCATGAAAATCTTGCAAGAATTGAGAATCAAGATCAAGCTCTCGTAGACATCTCAACCTGGATTCAGATTCTTGTGAGATTTCTCACTCCCCTCACCCCCACCCCACGCTCCCAGACTGGGATGAAACCACACTGTTCCCTACCCAGCTTTCTACTTTGCCGGGGTGAAAGCTTTCTGATGGAAGATTTTCAGGAATTTGGGGGGGGGGGGGAGAGAAGTAGTTGATATCTTAGCATTCTATTGGCTCACAGGAGTCTGGAAACAAGGAGGAATGTGTAATTGGTTTACGCATGTTTACCCATGTGATTACCGTGTCTGGGTCTGGAAACTGATGGGAGGGGGGAGCTGAAGGGAAGAGGTGGGCTTAGCACAACGTTTCTGCATTCTATTGGGTGCTCAGACTCCAGCTAGCCAATAAAATGCTCATGATCTGCCCCCTCCATCCTTCTCTCCCTCCTCCCATCTCAAAAGGAGTTCCAGATGGGAGGGGGGAGAGCTGAAGGCAAGAGGCGGGCTCAGTACAGCTTTTCACAGCATTCTATTGCCTGCTGACGCCTGCTAGCCGACAGAATGCTAAGATATCAGCTGAGTCTGCTCCTTCCCTCCTTCTCTCCCCCTCCCATTCCTGAAAATCTGCTATCAGAAAGCTTTTCCCATGGAGACAGCTGCCAGCCCACTGACAAAGTAAGAAAGCTTGGCAGGGAACAGTGTGGTTTCCTCCTCCCTTCCCTCCCCCCCATCACTACAAAATATTCTGTTTTTCGAGTTTCTTGCTTTTCTCGGTGAGAATCCAGTTGATTCTCATCTCATTCTTGTTTGCAAGAATGAGATGAGAAGTGTGATTCTCCTAAAAAAAAATATTCTTGAGTATTTCTGAGGTTTCAAGTACCAGTCCTAAGTGTTCGGGCCGTTCCTGGGAACCTAGAAGAATACTTGGAATTAAGAGGGGCCAAGTGCATGGGTGGAGGGACACAGGGCAGCACAGCCAGCAGCACATACCTGGGAAGGGAGGCGGGGGTGAGGGAACAGGGAGGGCAGGAGGGGGCAGGGAATGAGGGAAGAGGTTTGCCACTGACTCAACTAAAAGGGGTGCTGCTGTCTGGACACTATCTCAAGCCATGGGAGTCAGTTACACTGCTGTGGATGCTGCCTCCTTTGAATGAGGCAACACTCTCTGGGGAGCATGCTGGGAAATGTATTACAGCTTTCTCCCAGACAGCAATGCTGGGTGGCATGTTTTAGCCATTCAGCTGTATCTGAATCTCACCAAACTTTGGTGAGCAATGCTGTCTGGGAGCAAGCTGGACTACATTTCCTAGCATGCTCCCAGATAGATATAGGAACATTCTTGGAGAAACCTAATTTGAGCAGTGAGGTTCTTCTGAGCATGCTCCTAAAGCTCTCTGGAATAATGCTGGGAAACGTAGTTCAGCTTGGTCCCAGACAGCATTAGCTTGAGGCAGAGTCCAGCTAGCAGTGCGCCTGGCTCCTGCGGCTTTTAGGTGAATTTGTTGACTCTCCTTCCCTGCTCTCTATGCTTTGCTCGCTCCCCTTCCCTGCCCCCCGCTGGCTCCTTCCCTGTTCCTGGCTTGCCCTGTTACCTGACCCTGGTGCCCATCTGCCCCCCCCTTCCTACCCTCGATCAAAGTACTGAGAAACTGAGTATCATGATCATTACTTGGTTCCTTGTTACTTGGTTACTTGGTAAAATCAAATAGAGTATGGTGATCCTCGGTAAATTCCGAGTAAAACTGAGGACTGAGTTTCAGCTCTAATGCATACTCGTGCCTCATATTCTCTGACCCCATGATGCTGACCCATGACATGACTTTGGTCAGCAAAAATGTTCATAAATACTTCTTTGCTGTCTGTTACGGCACACTTTACGACCCTTTTGTTTCACCTCTGGAAGATAGGTGGGATTAAGGTATAAACTGATAAAGAGTCTCAGTATTTGACTATATGCGTACATTTATGTTAAATGTACATTAAGTACAAACAGTAATCTATGCCAACAAATACTTACTGTCTGTAGCTGACCATAACTATTAAAATGGCAGGCATGCAGCAGAGAATGATGATAACGGCCAGAGCGAGCAGAGCTCCTTCTGTGTAGCCTACAGCTTGGGCCTGCTTCTTGACATTGGCCACCACATCAGGGGTGCGGATTTCAAGAATACGTCCTCCTTGACCAAGGTATGGTTGAAATTCTTTATTGATATCCAGCAGTTTGCCATCCAAGAATCTTTAACATTACAAAACAAAATTATTAAAGACAGCCTGATTAACTGTTTTAATTAGTAAGCTTTTGTTATATATATATGTTAATGGCCGACGGCCGTAACAAACTAAACTAAACTAACTAGTAAGCACCTGCGTTAATAATTCCATGTTCTACATATACTGTTACAATATCACCAGTATATGATATGTTTCTGGGTTGGGCAGTTTCAACCACAATGGTTTTAACCCCTTGTTTGAACCAGTTTAAATCACCCCTAAACTAAAAAAGGTCTAACCCTCCCTATGCTAAGAAAATAAATAAATGCTGGTTTAAACAAAAAAGAAGAGATTTTGCAATCCTGATATGTACGTACCATGTTCTTCATAATCCCTCTTTTCAGTGCTTTCATTAATATCATTTTAAGTTATACAATGTTTGTGTTTAAACAAGAAGATAGGAACTAATTATTCACTTGTAGTATTGTATAGTAGGCAGGCATATATCAGGGATTATTTAGATATAGGGTATCCTGCCTCAGGTTAGGGAGTTGGAGTAGAAGACCTCTGAGATCCCTTCCAAATCTTCAGTTTTATGATTCTAATATTTCTTTTCTAGTCTAATCTTGCAGAATTTAGAGAAGTGTTTCACTTTACGTTTGTGTATGCATACCCCACACGTCAAGGGAATTTAAACCCAATCAGCTTCTACTGCTAGTTCCCACAAGACCACAGAAAAACCATGACACTTTCATAGTTTTAAAAGCCATAAAAATAAACTAAGAGTTTAGAAGTAGCACTGGATGGAGAAGAGATTTTAATTTCCTAATAGAAGGATGTGAAGGATGTCCAGCTCTGTAACATGTGGGAAATCCATAGAGAACACCCAGTCTTTATTATTTAGATTCTAAACAACCACAATATTGTAATGGCATGGCTTATTTTATGGCTTGCTGTACATGATCTGTCCTTGAGCAGTAATTAAACCTCCTCCCCACATTTTGAAACTGATGATGATGATGATGATGATGATGATGATGATGGGTACTTTCAGACATGACGCTAACCACCCTTTAACCACCCTTGGTGGTTATTTATGCATGTTGCAGGGCTGCATAGGGCACCAATATAGCCCTGCAACATGCATAAATAATAACCACCAAGGGTGGTTAAAGGATGGTTAGCGTCATGTCTGAAAGTACCCGATGATGATGATGATGATGATGATGAATTGATTGATGAACAACCTGATGCTTCTTTGAGCCTACGTAATTGCCAATGAATTACAGTTTGCTGTCTAGAGTGGCTGTTCTCTGGATATCTCTGTTATTGACCCTGCTCCTCTGCAATATGTAAGGGAAAGAGTCAAGAAGTTAACCACATCCTTTGTTAGGATGGGTTTAGGCTCTATCAGTAGTCTTCAGGGACTGCACTATGATGACACTAAATGAAGTCCTCAGATATTTCACCAGTTATATTTATAATAGTAAAACAGAGAATATTTGAACTCACATAGATTACAATCCTGAAACCACTTAGTCCAAAGTAGTTATACTGAAGTCATGGAATTGCAGCCGTATCTGCTAAAGCTACCAAACTAACATACGATAAAACAGACACACTGATTGATGCAAAGTGAATTCAGCTCAGAAACACATTATCCAGCAGTAAAAATACTGCCTGATAATGGGCCATATTGAAAGTTTACAATCTGTTCTGATTAAGAGGCAGCCTATTGCTCAGCAGCTTCAAGAGCACAGCACAGATTAGTAATTGTGACAGAGTCATACTTCATCGTATATTCAGGAACTAATCTGGTAATGCCCTTCTCAGGTTACTATTCCCCAAACAGTGGCTGGTATGTTGCTGAGGCTGAGTTATACGTTTCCTCCCATTCTCTGCCTACCTGTTCTAAGGGAGGCTGCCTCCCAATGCCTGCTTACATTGTGCAGTGTTACTAGTGACCATGCTAAGCAGTGATTGGGAAATTTATTTTCCCTTAATCTGTTGGGAACATTGGGAAAGTGACAATCTTGCTCAATAGTTAGGGAGAAATAATTCCATATTTTGGTCAAATAATTATAAGACAAATACATACATTTTCTTCTGAACTCAGAGAAAAAATAGCTCTGTTAATAATACTGTTTGTAGTGCTATCTTTAATACTAATTTGATAATGGAAACAACACAAAGAAAATCAGTGATTATTAATCACAGATCTTCCATATTTTTCTAAAAGTGCGACAAAAAACCTTCAGAAACTGTTATCATTAAGAAAACAATAATCTCCTTGTAAGTTTACAGACCCTTCCACTTTCCCTCACTGTACCCCTAGAATGGAGGGAATGTTTGTCCTACTCACCTCTTAGGAAGGACAGGGGCAAGGATTTTTTTTTGGGCGGGGCAGGGGTCTGGGGGTATGCACTGAGGGGAGCTTCAGCAGCTGATTGTCTACCAGGCTCACTCCAAGATGCCACAGATACCATGTGAGTGGAGAATCTCAGATAGGGCGGTGTTGGAAGTTGTTGTCTGAGGAGGAGTTGGAGTGGGAGTCAGTCAGTGGGAGCAGTGTGAAGGCAGCTTGGCGGAGGGCTGGAGGCTTCGGAGCCAGGCATGGTTTTGTGGTGGTGTGGTGTGGGCTGGTCATGAGGAGAATGGGTGCTAGGTAATTCCCTCCTCTTTCCTCCTGCTTCCTTTTCCCTTTGATAGGAGCTCTAAGAATTTGGCAGCCAATTTTCTTGTCTGCTTCAGGGGGTCCATTCCCTCTATTCCTTTCCTACTTTTCTTTTTGGCTAAGACAGTCAGACCCAGCTGTTGGGGGTTGATTTTTATAAACAACTAACTAAATACATAATCATTATATATAAATAAATAAATAATAAAAAAAGAGAGTGGTCTGGGTTGGGCGATGCCTTGAAGACCTGTGCATGGGGGTGGGGGTTAGGGCCCATGGCAGAGAGCGAGCTAGGGGTAGTACCCCTGGCAGTCCTCCAGGGGGCAGTACAGAGACATTTTTACTCTTCCTTCAGGAAAAAAGGCAGAGAATGGAACAACTTGCTAGAGCTCTGTAGACTGGTCCAGTCAATCTGGCCCCTCTCTTTGGGGAGAGATGGCTTCCTCCCACTGGGGGCAGGTCCTCCCATGATGCTTCCCCCCACAGGGGGGTGTAGGTGTGTCTCTTCTTCTTTCCTTAGTGAGGAGGCTCCAAATCTCTGTCGTACCAGAGACCAATAGGGGTAGCCCAGTGAGGGCAAGATGCAGGCATTATTGGGGCAGATGGTGGCCTTGAGAGGAGCAGAACTGAGATGAGCATCTAGTGCTGGTGTTGGCGGTAATGGTAGTGAGTCAGGGTGGTGGTCATGGAGCTAATATGCCCTGTGGTGTGAATCAAAGAGTTCAGGTGGGAGCCCCAGTGGGACAGCAGGATTCTTAAAGGCTGTATTGGAATGGGAGAGAGTGGTCCCCCTGGCCAGGGCAGGGAGACTAGGATGGGTGATGTAGGCGTAAGGCCATTTCTCCATCTTGGAGAACAATAGTGTGATTCTTTCACTTCCTGTCCATCTGCATCAATGGAATTACCATCCATCCTGTTCTCCAAGCCCGTAGATTGGGCTTCATCTTTGACACGCACCTCTCTTTTAAACCTTACATTGACTCTGTTACCAAATCCTGCCAATTCGCCCTCCATAACATTGCTCGGATCCGCCCCTTTCTCTCTACCTCCTCGGCCAAAACCCTTGTTCATGCCATGGTTATCTCTCGCCTCGATTACTGCAACCTCCCCTTGCTGGTCTCCCTCGCTCTCACCTGTCCCCCCTTATCGCAATCCAAAACTCCGCTGCCAAGGTCATTCACTCTGCCCGTCGCTTCGACCATGTGCAGCCTCTCCTCTTCTCTCTTCACTGGCTCCCCCTTCCTGAACGTATCCTGTTTAAACTCCTGGTATTCACGTTCAAAACACTCCACGACCAAGCTCCCCTTTACCTCTCGGACCTAATCTCCCTACGCACTCCTGCACGCGCTCTCCGCTCTTCCTCTGTCCCCTCCCTCACTCTCCCTCGTTTCTCTTGCTCACCTAACCGCCTTCGACCCTTCTCCCTCGCTGCCCCCCATGCCTGGAACTTCCTCCCTACTCACATCCACCTTGCCCCCTCCCTCCGCTCCTTCAAATCCCTCCTCAAGACCCACTTTTTCCTCGCTGCCTTTCCCAATGCCTGCTAGTCATTTCCATATACTTACTGTCTGCCCTCCTCTGCAGACTGCTGCAGCCAACCTGATTGTAACCAAGCCAAGCACACACACCTGAGACTTCGCATCCGCTTGAATGTTTGTTGTTGGTTGGTCTTCTCCCCTATCTCTCCCTCTTTGTCTTTTAGATTGTAAGCCACAGGCAGGGACTGCGTCTATTTCTATATTCTGTACAGCAGCAGGTCACACTACTGGCGCTATATAAATGTTTATAATAAATAAATAAAATAAACCAAAACTCAAGAAATAATGAAAGTTGTGAAACAGTAAGTGGCTTTGTGATAAGGCCCTGAGCAGAGCTTGTTGTTTTGGTACATTGGGTACAGTGCTAAGAACTGACTGTCTTGAAAAAGGAGGTGGTTTATTAATATGTATGAATGATGTAACCATTTGTTTCTGACCAATAATCTCTGATCATTATGGTTCTTTGTCTTAAATCTTATATAAGGGGTCATCAGCATGAGCCCCTCAGGCCTATTTCCTGTGTGTAAGCTGCTGGTCGGTCTCTTGGGTCTCAGTCATTTAGTGAGTGGCTGATCTTCCAGCAGAATAAAGTTGTTCTGCTTTAGCACCACTCCCTGTGTTTGGAGATTTGTGTCTTTCCCCCAGGGGACAAGGTTACTGCTGTAGCCCTTGGGATCCATCAGGGGCTGTTAAATGTTTCATCAGCCCCCTAGAGTGCACTGTGATGCAGGGGGATGTGGATGCGCAGGTCTGGAGGGGTGGGAATAAGGGCAAGTCTGCATGTGGGCATTGTTCCACAGCAACTTCTGAGGTGCAGGGGGCTCCCACGTTGGATGATGGTTATGCCTCAGTATCATCCCCCATTCGGGCTCCTCTGTTGCAAGCAAAGTGTGAAACAAATTGGAGGGGCATATTGATAACTTTGCATTGCTCTTTTCTTTAGTGACCTCATTCCTGATTCAAAGGCAAAAGGGGAGGGGAAGGAACAAGAGAAGGTGAAGTGTCCTGGCTGCTCCACCGGCCTTTCCCGAGGGAGATGGGCTGGGTTAGGTTGGGGTGGGGTGGGGTTTTACATTGTTTTAACTGAAATGATTATGGTTTATTTTAATGTTTTAATGTTTGAAATGTTTTAATATATTGTGAGCCGCCCCAAGATGCCTGAGGCAGGAGGGGGTGGCATATAAAGTGTAAAAATAAATAAAATAAATAAATAAATAAAGTGGATTGGAAATGTACGGATTGGGTTTCTGCTTATACGGATATTGTTAGAAGAGCTTTTGAGTCAACTAATGGAGCGGCTTAGTTGAGATATGATGAGGCTTTTCTGCATCATGCCACCATTACTCCAGGGATTAGATGGGACAATCATGCATCTGATGTGGTTGGAGTGCATGACCAATTCCAGGAGTGCCCCAGGGGCAGCTAATGGCCATCTGTTAGTAAAAGGAGGGGTGGTCCTATATGAAGCTGGGGCTGGTGAGGGCTTAAAGGGTGCGGGTGTGTCCATGGACTGCTGGGACTTTAATAGCACTGGTAAGTGTTTTTAGCAGATGTGCAGGTTTCCCCTCACCTGTATCTAGTGTGCGGGGTCCATGCAGCTACTAGTTGCTCCAGGTGGAGGCAGTTCCAAGGAAAGGTTAGGGAGCAAGGGGGTAATCAGGGAAAATCAGCTTCCTCAACTGGCTCTGCTCAGGGCCCCAGGTTGAGGCCTTGGAGCAGCTGTTGCAGGAATACCATGACCAAGCTACTGCGCTGTATATGATTCAAGGATTTAGGGTTGATTTTAGGATTCCTGCACAGGATTGTTAGGGTACACCAGGGAGCTTCTAATTTGACATCAGTAAAGGGAATTAAGCATATCACTTGGGCCAAGATTCAGAAGGAAGTTGGGGAGGGCCACGTGGTGGGACTGGATGACCTTTGTGTCTCCCCTCTTGGGGTGGTATATAACAAGGCCTGATTCACCACCAGTCACACCCCAGGAGAGGGTCAGTCAATTAGGTTATCGTGTCTAAGGTTTACACTGTGCAGTATACCTCAAATAGAGGTGTGCACCAGGGGCCCATGTCATTTTTGTTTTAGTTTTTCTTTTTAATTATTTAAATGTCATTTTTGTTTTCATAAATATCAAATTTCTGTTTTCGTTTTTGCTTTCATTTTCATTTTTGCATTGGTTTCAATGGGTATTTTCAGACGTTACGGGGCCCTTTGGCCCCGTACCGTAACGAACGTCTTCGTTCCCCGCCGGGGTCACCCCTGCACGGCCCAACAGACGTGCCGGGGGGATCCCGGCGGGGAAAGTGGGAGGGGCCGGGGCCGCGCGGCGCAACGTGCGGCCGCACGGCCCCGCCCCCTCCACGCACCCCGCCGCCCGCCCTCCGAGGAGACGGGCGGGCGGCGGGGCCAATGCGGCCGCCGCGTCTGGCCGATCGTGCCACGGCCCGGGATCCCGCCGGGGATCCCGG
>QEPC01015122.1:104584-168088 GCA_003113815.1 Sphenodon punctatus | reverse complement strand
CCCCAGCTCCTGTCTCTCAGATTGTAAGCCCTAGGGGCAGGGACCGTGTCTATTTTATTACTTTGTAAAGTGCCAGGTACACTGCTGGTGCTATATAAATGTTTGTTATTAATAATAATAATAATAATAATAATAATAATAATAATAATAATAATAATAATAAAAAATCCTCCCTCCTACAGCCTCTTCCCCTGCCATTTCAGGTGCCTGCCTCTGACTGGCACTGCATGTGCTGCTATTTATCTGAATAATGATCTTCAAGGGGACAAATTCAATTGCTTATAAAATTGGGTCCCTTTATCAAATTGTTCTGTGGTTTGGCAGAGATGACAGGGAAGGTAAGTGATACATTCCTGCCAAATATTGTGTAAACAGGATGGAATATACAAATGGTATAGCTGGAAATGTATTTTCAAATTAACGTCTTATATCATCAGGACCCTTCATCCAATCATTCTGAGAATTGTCAGGTGTGCTATGCTTTTGGAGGGACATGATATTTACAGGGTACATGCAAATTGGATAGAAGATAAAGAAGTTGTAGCCATGAATGTGTATGGAACTTTTTTAACATTACAACATTCAATTGCTTCTAAAATTGGCTCGCTTTATTGAATAATTTCATAAGTTGGTACACATAATGCCCTCCATTGGGGGTAGAAGCACCCCAAATCTCATCACAATCAAATAAAAAACAAAAAAGGTATAGCTAGAAACACGTTTTTCAGTTTTTCCCTTTATTTCAAAAACAAAATGTCATTTTCATTTCTATTTTAATTATATATTTTTTTCCTTTTAGTTTTTGCAAGAGTGATAAATAAAATGACAATTTTCATTATTGTTATTGTCATAACAAAAATGACATGCACACCTCTAACATCCAACGCTTTGGTGGTTGTGGCAAAGGTGCTCTGCTGGTGAAGAGTGATATTAAATCTGCTTTCTGTCTCATCCTGGTCCATACTGATGATTTTATGTGGTTGGGGTTTGAGTTTGTGGTTGAGTTTTACTTTGACAAAGCTGTACCCATGAGGAGTTCTTTCTCATGAGACTTTCAAAAAGTTCAGCTCTGTGCTTGAGTGGGTAGTCCGGTGCAGGTTTGGGAGGTCATGGGTCACCCATTATCTGGATTATTACTTCTTTACTGGCTCCCGAAGCCATGGAGACACTGGAACAGATGCCAAACAGAATGGAGCCTTGGATCTTAGGGTTTTTAGTACAATATTGGGTTCTTGGCACCAAGAATCAAGTTAGCTTATGGGCAGGAATTTATTCAGTTCCAGGAGTACCATGAGCATCATGGTTAGCCCTTCGGTTTCCTGATTCCTGAACCATAGGTGGTCTGTTAAAGTTTGGCTTTAAGAAAGCTGCACTTTGCCCCTGATACAGTGGCCAATAATTTGGAAACCCTGTCATATTTCAATCATTTGGCTGGAGAGGTCATTTTCAACCAGTTTCTACATACATAAGATGATTGAGTCCTGGTTAAAGGAGAGGGGGCAACCTTATGATCAGAGGATGCTTATTACCCTGGTCATACTGGCATTGTTGGGTCAGGTTTGTTCTGAAGTTTTTGAGGTTTCACTTTTTGGTGTTGCTTTTAAAGGTATCCTTTTCTGGTGCTTTACTTGTTGGTCAGTTAGTCCAGGATTCATGGGTTGATGTGCATAGCAGTCACTGATATAATACTCTGGAAAAGAGATTTGCTTCTTCACGCTAGGTACTAGGAGTGTGCACCAGGGCCTCATGATGTTTTTCATTTTTTATCACTTTCTTTATTAAAAATGTGTCATTTTCATTTTTGTTAATAACAAAATGTTGTTTTTCGATATTGTTGTCATTATCAATATCAGTACCGATTTCAAACAAAGATTTTGTTTTTGGTATCATTATTGGTATTGGTATACACACAATATCTATCTATCTATCTATCTATCTATCTATCTATCTATCTAATATATGGACAGGGGGAGACAGACAGGGGAAGGGAAAAGGAAAACTCAGAGGTATATCCACTATCTCTCTAATCTATCTCTATTATCTCTCTCTCTATATATGTGTACAAGGGGAGACAGGCATGGGAAAGAAAAAGGTAAAATGTAAGGGTAAGGAATAAGAATTGGAACGTTAAGGCGACAGGGATATATATGAGAGGATTTTTAGTGCAAGCACAGCAAATTCTGCAAATGTACCCTGACAGAGAAACAGCTAACACAGAACCAGGGTCAAACAGCCCATCTCTGCAGTATAAAGAGTTGCAGTTGTCTCTCCCAGAGTCCCCCTGATTGCTTCTGGGAGGAAGGAGACATTGAGCAATCCCAGGGTGCCATTCAACTGACTGAGACCTGCTTACACTGCTCATTGGCCAGCGATTACATCCATCAGATCCTTTCCCTCCCATCACAGGCCCAGTTCAGGAGTTCAGCACTGTTTCTGGTTCCGAGATGTCTGCTCCCTCCTCCCCTCACTACGTTTCCCTCCAAAAAACACCTGCCAAATAATGACTTTTGTTATTGTTATTGATTTTGTTATTATTTTTTGTCATTTTCGTTACTGCAATAACCATAATGAAAATGACAGATTTAGTTTTTGTTATTGATATAACGAAAATGACATGCACACCCCTACTGGCAAAGCCTGGGCAGAACATTGTTATTGCATCCAGAAAGGGACTTGGAACTTTGTCTGGTGTGAGCTACAGCTGCCTACCTAGCCTGCTACCCCATTTTTCTTAGGCCATTGTTTCTGCATTCTGGAGGGTCTTTTCTTAGCAGATATTAATTTATATTGGTGATGCATAAATGTTTCCATTGTCTCAGTTTGCCATTCAAGGAATTTGGTTCCCATTCATTCAGGATTGGTGTGGAAAGTACAGCCCCAACACTGAGTTTTTCGGATGGGAAATAGGGCGATTGGGGCACTGGCAATCGGAATCTTTTCTATCATATGTTTGGGATATGGAGGTTTACCCATTTGTTGGAGAAGGGTTTTGAGCATAACTGATTGGTATGTGGTTTTATTGCTGAATTTTGTTTTCCTGTACTTTTAGACCTGTCTGGTTAGGGATGGAAAAAGATTGCATGGATTTTGGGACAAAGACTCTGGTGTACTCAGCAGCAAAAGAAGTCAGGAACAGCCACTGGGGATCACAGATGGGTCTCAGCTGTTGCACTGAAATTGTATGGACGGATAGGAAGGGTATCCATTGGGATCAGTAAATGCCTGCTCTGCTCAGGGGAGAGGGGTATCCTCTTCCAGTTGTTCTGTTGGTGCATCTGGGGGACTGGGGAGAATAACCTTCCAGTATCCTCTGGGATGGATTTGATTAGGAAAGTCAAGAAGGATTGGGGTGACATCCATTGGATGTTTCCTGGGACTTTGCTAGTGTGGTTATGTTGTAATTCACTGAGTGTAGGGTTTGGTGTGGGACAGTGGTGACAAAGAAGATGGACTAGACTCACAAAAAGATGAATAGGGAAATTGGGAAATTGATTGGGGCACAAGGTGGTCAGGTGCTTGTGCATGGGGGAGTTTACCAGGTTGGGCAAATACTCTACAGAGGGAATGGGGTGCTTTAGTCTAAAGAAGGGGTGGAGCTGTATTGGGGCTAGTAAAAGCCAAATTGATGGAAATTATTGAGCTGAAGTCTGGGGTGACGGGGAGCCAGCCAAGCTACACGAATGGCTCCTGGTGGCAGTGATCCAACTCCAAAATGGGAGTTTGACAGGTTTCTAGAAAAATGATGAAAACTGGAAGACATCTCTATAAGAGAAGGGGGACAGAGGAGCAACTGCTAGTGCAGGGTCAGCCCAGTGATTTGCCCTTGTCCCCAAGTAGTGGGACTAGTGTGTGTGTGTGTGTGTGTGGGTTGAGCAGAGCTAGTTGTAGGGCAGTTGCCCCCCTTCCCGTTACCTAGTTACTTCTTTCACTGGACTCACTAAGGGATCATTAAATGTTCTTACCCCCTCCTCCTTGGATGTGCATCTTGGGGATGGGAGTCAGTTTATTTGGGGTTTAGCTCTGAGAATGAGGCTGGAATCCAACTGGCATCTTGGGCGGCCTTTCTTTGTTGGAAGTTAATGTTTAGGTGTCAGATCGGGTTTGTGGAGATGGGGATCCCCTCACCCCCTTTCCACTACCCCAGACTGTTTGTAATTTAATAGAGTGATTAAATTTGAACCCAATGCTTTGTGTCCTTGCCTCCTTCTGTGACGTGGTGAGAATTTTTCTTTATATAGAATGTTTTACTAACATTCATAATTTTTTGGTCCTTTTCTGATGTGGCTTTTTTGGTAACAGAATAAAATTTCACCCTGAATTACAATCTGCCATCTAAATCTGGAAAAGTCAAGGATAATTTAAGACCCAAATTCAAAGCTCTCTGAACACTAGATGTCACTAGATGTATACTAGATGTCCTTTGTACTGAAGAAGAATATGCAAGTATTTCGCTTTGCCAGTAACATACTTCTGGGAGACATCAACACTGATTCAGGTAAATTCACACGCATTTTAATTTTTTTACAAATCCTTATTTTAAGGGGTTTATAACTCAACCAAGCACATTCATTTCAGTTAATGTATGTTAGATGGGATAATTTTTTTAATACTGGACATTTTAAAGAGACCAGATGTAAAAAAACGATCTAATTTTTGGTGCTCATAAAAAGAATGTTGGTATTTTTCGTCCTTAATATAGGTTATTGGGCCTATAGTTTATATAGCTTAGAAATCTGTATTTTTAGTGATTTGTGTTTGGCAGAGATGAAATGAGTCATTTTATAAACTTCCAGTTACGTTTCATAAAAATATCAGAAAGCTTTTTCTATACTTTCTGTATATTAACAAGACAGCACACAGATAAGATAAGATCAGATATAACTCACTGAAAGAGCTCTGAGTAAGCTTGTGAAGTTTTCATTGTTGTGTATAAGTGCTGCAATGTATTTGATATGCAAACATCAACCAGTGTTCAGAAAGACCACTGCAGTATATCAGCAGTAATGAGCAGTATGCACTGAAGTCAGAATTTTAGACACTTTTCAAATTTTACTGTCTTGCGTCTGACTCTTCAAGTTAAATTGTATACAGTTTCATCTGAACTGAGCTGTTTGCATGTGGACGGCCAAGTGTACATTTATAAGTAGTAAAAATAGAGATGCAGCTGAGCTGTGTGCCTGGTGCAGCAAAAGAAGGAGTGAGTGTAAGGATGGCAAACTCCTTCAGTAAATTAGGCAATGACTGGTGACTGAACTTCAACTGCTACATCAGGGCTGTTCCAAATTGTGCCTGTTTCAAAAGCATTGAGGTTACAGCAACCATTTCACCTTTCCCCCATATAAATTCTCTTTGCAAGAGGGATGGTATAGGGGCCACCTTTCTGTTTCTTAGCCGTCTGAGTGTGGGTATTTTCAGACATTATGAGATCACAGTGAACCACGGTGAATACCCACCTGTGGTCAATGTGTCTCAAACTTCTGTTTGGTGGCCGCCAGATGTTCGCCATGGTCAATACCCACATGGGGTCAATTTGAACCACGCTTCCCGGGCTAGCGGGGGGAATGTCTCGGGAAGCGTTGTCAAAGAGATCCCCAGCGGGAACAAAAAAAAAGGAACGTCTGGCCGGGCGACACGGCCCGGGATCCCCAGCGGGATCCTGGGCCGTGGCGAATCCGGCCCGACGCGGCGGCCGCATTGGCCCCGCCACCTGCCCGTCTCCCCGGAGGGGAGCTTGCTTGCTATTTGAAGGAAGCAACAACCTTCTAAACTGAAGGGAGCAGCTCTTCCACTTTAGCCTTCCTTAAACCCTGCTCCCATAGTGGTTATGCTGCTCAGCATTCTACTGCGCCAGCAGGACAAATTTTCTCCAAAGCATTGTATTTAACAAAAAAACTTGGATATTCCATAATAAAAAAACCTTCAGTTTACAAGAAGAGTTAAGGCTCTTGCAAATTCAATCATGCACTAAAAAACATGGAAATTGCAAGTTAAGGGTTCTGCCTTAATTCCCATGCCATGTTAGCAGTAAAGACATTGTACAGTCTCTCATATTGTGCTCACTTACAACTTAGGTTTCATGCACCCACACTTTGTCTTTGTCTTTCAGCCCCAATCCTCTTCCTTTTTATAGGTTGGGGGCAACACTGAAGCTGGAGACACGAGGATGTAAGTTGGCCCCTCCTTTCCCTCTGTTCTTTCATTTCAGTTGGGGAGAATGGGACAGTTGACTAATGGCTCACAACCATCCCTCTTACTCACTAGTCTCCACCGCCCTCCCAGAGCACAGCGAAGCTGGGTAGAGTCGTATACAAATGTTTAATTAAAACAAAATTGGGTATGCATTGATATTAATAAAATGGAATGGCTATTGGAAGGAATGGAGGCAACAGCAGTTCCAGTTTCTAAATAAATACTATTGTCATTCCAACATCCAATTAAGTGACTGTGAAATTATGCAACACAGTTACATCTTTGGGAGTACACAGGGAAGGCAAGAGGGTGTGAAATGATGAGGAAGGCACCAGCTGCAATAAGTTGAATGCTTGGAATGTTAGGGGGAAATACAAAGAGTGCAGGATTAAGTAAGTGGGTGGAATGACAGGAAGAATCAGAAATAGTTACAATAACAAGGTTCTGAGTGAAATAACTGATTCATAAGACTGATGGGATACCAGGGGGAGCAGTCCTATTGTTTTACCCACTTATCATAGCTGATTCCCTATTCTTTGACTCCCAATAGCCTCCCTCTCTGTTATTCCATTTCCTCTCCTGTTTTGTCATTCCACACACACACTTCTGTTCCATATGAAACATAGAGACAAACATTGTATTTCCCAGGACTTTTGAGTTGTCTGTGAGGGGAGTGGGGGCTAGAGGGTTAGAGGGACGACTTGGACCCAGGACTCCCGGGTTGTCTGCTATAAGGTTGAGAGGCAGGGGAGAGGAGAACAAACTTGGAACCAGGACTGTTGAGTTGCCTGTGAAGGGAGTGCAGCCTACTGGATTAGAGTGGGGTGGAGAGACTGGAAGCCAGGAGTCCTGAGTTCTTTGTTACATGGCTGTGACCAAGTAGATTTGAGGATGAGAAGGGGTGGGAGCCAAAACTCCTAAGTTCTCTCTTTCTTAAAGGGGAAATGAAGGGGGTAAGGGGCCATCTCATGCCCTCCTGTCCCCAACTTCAGTGTTGTCCCCAACCTGCAAAAAGGAAGAGGATTGGGGCTGAAAGACGAAGGCAAAGTGTGGGTGCATGGAGCCTAAGTTGTAAGTGAGCACAATATGTGGACTGTACAATGTTTTTACTGCTCACATGGCATGGAAGTTAAGGCGGGAGCCTTAACTTGCAATTTCCATGCTTTTTGGTGCATGATTGAACTTGCAAGAGCCTTAACTCTTTGTGCAAACTGGAGGTACTTTGATTATGGAATAAAATTAGTGTGCATTTACACACACACAATTTCCCCCCATTTTAAACACAAACCGGATACTCATCTGATCCTATGCAAGTAGTGACTGTTACTCGATCCAGAAATGGTGAATCTGGTAGTGCAATATTTGATGGGTAGACCCACTTTTGCGGATACTTGCTTCAGCTCTATCCATCCCCTATCTTATTCTACAAATGCCTACTACCGATTATCTACTTTGTTCTATTTAGATAGGGATCAAGCAAGATTTTCTTTTCCTATTCTACAGATTGTGGCATTGAGTTAGCTATCGAATGTTCTTCATTAAAGAAGGCTGTTCCTGCCCACCCCCAAGTCTCCTTTCTTGCAAGAGCTGGAGGTCATTCTTGGTTGGGATTTGCAGGAGGCAGGAGGGAAGGTGGTTGTGGAACTGGCAGTCTCTTCCAAAGAGTGAAGGACCACTAACATTAGAGTGTTTCCACATGTGATGCCGGGAAGGAGGCAGCCCGACCCAGCTCAGGAACACGGTGCCAACACAGTACTGACTGGGTCCAGCTGTGGAACAAATGCTCCCATGGCAGGACTGCCAGAGAAGGGGTGAGCCACACTAACATGAGGTCACCTGGCCCCAACTCCACACTGTGCCCAGCACCCTGCCTCTGACATGACGAGCAGCTATGGTAGTCATTGTGGCTGGCAATGGTGGACCCAATCCAAATTGGGCTACGGCAGGCTGTACCACACATGAGTAGCCTGCAGTAACCTGCTCTGGCCCGGTCAGGTGAACTATAGTCCAGGCTGTGATCCTGGAAGTCTCTAGGATCATTGCCCGGGCTTTTCACGGAAACACCTGGAAGCAATCCCAGGCAACTTCTGGGGACCCAGCCAACAAACGTACTGGTGGCCTGCAGATCTAAGTGGGCCTAAGTGGGCCATTGTCATGTTTGTTAACACCCAATGCCTCAAAAATATCCTTCTGCAGGTCATTTCAAGCAGTGGGAAAGGTCACAGAGTCTCCCTGAAGAATCTCACTAAAGGGTTAGCAGTAGGAAGGCTGCAGTTGCAGGAAGGAAGTTTCTTTTTAGGATTTAGATAAGTATCTGAGCTTTCTTGAACCAAACCTCTTGAGGTTCACCCATCACTAGCTAAAACATGTTAACGCTTCAGATTTCAAGTAGTGAAATTCTCAGTTCATTTCTACCCTTTACTTTGCTAAGCTGACACTCATTCACCTCTGTCCCAAAGCCAGAAAAGCATTCCCCAGGATTTTGCTGATTTAAATTTTTAAAAGCTTTTGAAGGAAAAAAAAAAAGCTGACTGTGCAGGCACATGAAGCATTTTAATTAGGTTGCTTCCAAGCTGGTATTATCCTGTAGCTGTACTAACGAGGAAAACGAATGCTTTCTTCACACATTTCAAAATTTGCATTTTAACCTTTCATTTGCATTCCTCTAAATACAGCAATGAACACTGAAGCTATAACTATTAAGATATCACATTCCTCAATTTTCACTAGACCCTGATATAAATGGGTCCAAATCTTCTGCCAATCCCAAGGCATTATGCTTGCAAAAATCACCCAAATCTGGTGATCATCTACTTAAATCCTACTTTATTTGTATGTAAAACAGTGGTGATTAACATCCGTCTAGCACCAGGTATTGTTTGAATTGGGGAACACTGAACGTAGGGTCTGAAGGACCTGCTACAAAGAGTACAGTGGCTGAAACATACACTGCAGATTCGTCTACCTTACATTTGTTCAAACTGACCAGTGCTTGGGAAGTCAGTGAATGATTTAGTCTTCTGAGTGCACCAATCTCATAATCCAGTATGGTGTGCAGGATGCAAGAATCAAGGGACATCTCTGATGAAGAATTGGGGTTGAAATGCTGTGTGTCCTGATTCTCTCTCTAGACTGATTAATTATAACACATTCTGAATACAAGCATCACTGTTGCATAATGCAGGAGGCAGATGATCCTGCAAACTTTGCAGATCACATCGTCTTCAGTGGGAGTTGTGCAAATGCAACTGATAGGATGACCAGGCCCTGTTTTTTTTAAGAAGACATTTTACTTGTGCAGCCATCAATCTCCCCTGTATTTTCAGGTGCACCCCATCATCCACCTGTGTGTCCATTCAAACATTTGGTTCTGTCGATCTATGGGTAAAAAGAGATATGACGGTGGCCTACTTTGGCCTGCAAGCCACTGGCTGTCTGTTTTGGGAGATGTTGGCCCACTTCTGCCCTGGGCCACGTTGGTAGTTAGCCTAGGCTGTAACTTCGGAAAATCTCCGAGGTCACAGCCTGGGCTAAGAACTGCCTTACTGGGCCAAAGTAGGCCAGCATGTCTGTGCGGCCGCAGCATATCTGTCCGGGCCAGGGGCCGCCATAGCCAGAAGCTATGATGGTGCCTCATTGGCCGCCATGGCTGACCATCATGGTAGGAGTGGGCGCTGGGAGCACAATATGGGTGGGGGCGGCCACCTACCCACGTTTGTTGTGCTCCTAGTCCTACATGGGCCATGAGGCTGGGCGGATGGCTCCTCGGCTGCAGTCACATCAGGTCAGTGCTCTGACGTGACCGAGGTTGTGTCGTGGCCCGTGGACTGTAAAGTGGTGCATCTATAGTAGTGCTATAGCAGGAGCAGCAGGCATCTACAGTAGCACTATAGAAATTATTAGTAGTAGTAGTAAGAGTAGTCCTGCAGGTGCACATTTTTACCCTATGTATATGGTATCTATCTATTCAATATAAGATTTTGAAGTGATTTCCCCCCTCTCTCTTATCCAGTTATTATATTTTAAAATAACTCTATCCATCACTTTACCTCGTTTGTTCTACTATCTGTCTTGCCCATGCTGTAATTTATTTATACTAAGTTTAAAGCCCTGGAGAATAAGACCCCTCTAAATCATGATTCACAAGATAGCTCATGGGCATTTGCTTCTTAGGGATCTGACTGACATGCTGCCATGTGCCATCATGGAACAAAGTGGCCTAGTTCTCCTCAGGGGGAGAAGCAGTAAGATAAAATGTATGCAAAGTAACACCAAATATAAGTTGATTTGGAAGAAAAATCATGATCTTCTTTCCCTTTTAAAATGTAGATACAAGGTCATAAATTAAACACATTTGGGAATTCTGATTACTATAACTGACCAGAATACATTTGTACAAATAGGAAAGGGGGCACATTATGTATTATGTATTTTTGGCCAACATTCACCCTATTGGAAATGGGCAGGAATCAGAAAGAATTACCGGATTGCATCATTTTGCATACATCAGTGAACAACTATCATGTGATCATGACTGACTCATTAGCAACTGGAGGTGGAACTTAGGGGTCTTCTCATACCAAAACCTAGACAGGAGAGCTATGGAACAAAAATGTTAGGATTCCTTCTTGCAGGTTTTTCATATTGGTTGGTTGAAGTGATGGAGGTATGTCTGACTGGAATGCATACTGGGACCCAACCACAAACCCTGTAGTTTCCTAGTAGATCACCTGAAAGTCAGAGGAAGGGTGACGGTGAAAAAAAATGAGAGGTTTGGGAATCAGTAGGAGACCAAGGTATTGAAGGAAAAAGGTAAGATGCAAGTTAGACATTAAAGGTGCAATAATCATTGACAAACAATTGTATATACATACTTAAAAAGCTCATTCCTCATTATAGCTCTGTTTGTTTGGGGGTCAATTGCATAGACCATCAAGTCAGATTTGGAGTAATCTTCTTCTGAGTAGCCATCTCCAAACCTGCGGGCACCAATGGATTCCACCACAACTTTTGCACCAGGAATTTGATCTTGAACGTAGAGTTCCAAAATCCTGATAATGGAATAGAAAGATAAATCCTTAAATGATTTATTTGTATGATTTTTCTGTACCAATGACATTTGACAACAGCATGGAACTGTAATATAATAGGCATAAAAATAGCTTTGTAGACTAGAAACCCTTAAAAGAATGTCTCATAAAATCCCTGTCCCCACATAATCTCGTAAATGCTTAATTCTCAGGTAAGGCTTAACAACATATGAAGAGGTCATCAAACAACAACTACAACCAGTTTCAGTATAGTATTTAATCTGGAGGTATAGAACAATATTTCAGGTACCAATATGAAATGCCTGCTTTTCCTAAGGGCATATGCAAGCTTAACAGGAATTGCAGAGGTCTGAATACTGTGCTGACAAGCTTACCGCAGGTAAAAAAATATCTGCAAACCACCTCTGAGGTTATACAGAAACTGAAACTGCTGAAAGATAAGTTAAGTTGAGAAGATGCAGAAATGTCCAAGATTACTGGGACATCATCATCATCATCATCATCAATAAATAAATAAATAAATAAACTACAGCAGGTCTATTCACTATTACCTAAAGAAAAGCATAGGTAATCCCTACAAACTGTCACATTTGGTGCACTGAATGAAATATCAGCATGAATGGTAATGTGCTAATAGGCAAAGACAATAAGTTTCTTTCGAAATGCATTTTACTATAAAAATATAAGTTTAATTGACCATTTTATTGACTTGCACCATTTAAAAAAAGTTTAATATTTAATGTAATTCCTTTCTTGTTTGCAAGCCTGTTAAATTGAATGCCTAATTCTGCAAACTTTCTCACAAGAAATTGCACTTTTCATGCAAATAGGCCTATAGGGAAAGACATGAAATTATTTCAGTTATTCTATTCTAATGAGAAAGGCCTCTTCAAGATGAAAAAAGACAGAGTATCCCAATCATGTACTGCAAAACAAACTTTTGTTTTGCCAAAGATACTTTGATGCAGCTTTGTTGCCATACCAATTTATGGCAAAAATCTTAATTATTTGTCAACCTTCCCAAAATAGCAATGAATTTTTTTTTTAAAAAAATGTTTTCAATGAAGGAAAAAGTGCTACTTATTCTTGTGCTGAGTAAAAATGTCCAGGGCATTACTCTAGGGTACGGTAAAAGGGTGAGGGGGAAAATAACCCCAAGCAATTAAAATAGTGTAAAAATATCAAATGCGATTATTTGTTGGAATAATGGGCAAAATCCTGACCACACAGAGGATAACTGAAGTTTTGCAATTGTCTTCATTCTGGTGAGGAGTTCATCTACTGTGTTTAACTTTAGAGGAGTTTATAAATGATGACTTCCCATCCTGTAAGAATCTTAGTACAAACCTTGGAAAGGATAATTTCAATACAGAACTGAAAGAATTGTTCTCTAGCTTATCCAGTGAATAGCTTGCCCCTTCCTAGTGCTTCTAAAATTTGCTGACCTGCTAGAAGAATCTACCAGTAAATATACTGCTTTTTCATCTCAATTTAGCTAGTCAGAACAGCTTCTCTGTGGGTGTTTGCTGCACTCTGCATCTAATGAAAAAGGGATTTAGAGCAGTTATAGAAAAACTGAGTGAACTTCAAATACTGTATAATTGAGTGAACAGATATTCTGATCAGGAATCCAGGTAAAGTGCTGAATATAATAGTTAATGACAAGGATTCCCTTTTTGAAGACTCATAGTGATGCCAAGGGAAGGTTGAGGACTAATGCAAATTCCAGGAATAGGTAGTAGGGATGTGCGAATACGGTTCGGATGTTCAGTGTCCGGATTGAACTCGGTCTGTTCAGATTATTATTATTATTATTAACAAACATTTATATAGCGCCAGCAGTGTACCTGGCACTTTACAAAGTAATAAAATAGACACGGATGACCGAACCAAACCCGAACTGACTGAACTGAACTCGAACCGAACTCAAAAATGACCAAACAGTTCGGTTGCGTTCAGGTGAGTTTGGATGAGTTCGGGTGGGATAAACGTGACTGGAAGGCCCAGGGAGGGGGAGACATCTGATGAGCAGATTTCCTGGCACCAGGGGTGGAGAGGCTTGGGGCAGCCAACCTGTCCAATCACCATCCCTTTTCTCCTCAGACGACTGGCTTTGCAGTCTGCAATTGAACATGGGGGAATGAGGGACTAGGCTGCACAGAGCCAAATGGGCTTGTGGTAAGGTGGGCACAGCAAGTAACAAAAGTCATTGCCCTCGCCCCTTCCAACACCTTCTGAGCTAGCCACCAATTACCGGTGGCTAGCTCAGAATATTCAGAAATCGATACCGATTTCCGAATATTCGGCCAAACCGAACTCCATCGAACTGAACAACCGAACCTGACCGACCGAACATCCGAACCACGTTCTGTTCGCACATCCCTAATAGGTAGAACACTAGCTGAATAAATTATAGTAATTTATATTAATTATTCTATTTGAGCATGCAGTTCAAGTCTATAAAGAACACACAACCTATTTTGTGTGTATGTGTGTAGCTGCACAACCTTAATATCATATTAACAAAATGGAAATTATCTTTAAGTTTAATATACACAATTTTACATTTAAGGAAAAGTTTCCTGTGAATTTTATTTATTTATTTCTTGGCATTTCTATGTTACCCCCTCATGCCCACGGGTCTTGGGGCGGCTAACAATACAACAAAACAATAAAATACATTAAAAACCGACATCAATTTTAAAATAATTTAAAAAAAACCAACCCTAACCCTACCCCCCAATTCCCTCAAATTCCCCACCCCACTAATCTTCCCCATTTACCCCTCCCCTCCAAAGGCCTGGGCCTTTGAATGGAGTAAGTGTAATAAAAAAATGTATGGTCTAATGGAGTTGCCAAAAAATCTGTAACCTGGAAACTTTAAGGTTTGGTACTGTAAATTAATTTTCAAGAACAGACCCTTCTGTGTGGATGGAGTCTGATAGGACTACATGGGTGGGGCATAATGAATAATACCTTTTCAGGTATGTGACGGTTGTTTGTGCTCACAAAGTGAACACACAAATTATAATAATCTTCCTTTGTAATGGTTTGAAAGTGATGTACTGGTTCTCTGGAAGACTTTCTGTGATACACACTGTTAACATGAGTGGTAAAGAATGACCAAAAAAGCTTGCCACCAGGCAAGATTTTAAGCTAATCCTCCCAAGAAATTCATTGGCTAAAATAACTTTATCCCTTATGCTGCTATTTCCCTCGATAAATTATTTCCATGCATACTTCAGAAGGTAAAATAATGAATAAAAAGCATTACTAAACCATAATTTTAAAAGCTCATTGGTTTCCATTAATTTCTAAAACTGCTCCTTGGTTCTGTTAGTGAAAATGCCAAGAAGCCTCCAAGCTATAATGTTACTGTCAGATTCTGGAAAGTAAAGTCTTGGCAGAAATAGCTCCATATCTAGCAATGCGTGTATGCTGAAAGATCCAGGCTGCCAGACACATGTCAGAGCACTCCAAAGCCTACCTAAAAATAGCAGGCATGGATCTGATGCTCCTTCCTGTACGAACTACTGGCAACTGACTAGCCTCAAGTGAACCAGCATATATATTAATTAGTGGTTTGTTAAATCTACACACAACCCACTCTAATTAGCAGCTGGAGCTTTGAGCCTGCTGCAGTGTTCCTTTTTTTGGCAACTGTTGCTCAGCTAAAGCTTATGACAAAGCTTATGAACTTATGACAGTTCAAGAGTTGCAGGTAACTATAGAAGACAACCAAAACATTACACGACCATATGTGAGGAATTGAGACCACAACTTCCTTTAGCTCTTGCTACAAGACTCAGATCACTTATAGGTATAGCAATCTTAGGGTGATTTCAGATGGTACGGGGCCCGTTGGCCCCGTACCGAAATCACCGAATTCCTTCCCCGCCGGGATTACCCTGTCACGCCACAATAGATGTGCCGGGGGGATCACGGCAGGGAATTGGGGAGGGGGCGGGGCCGCGTGGCGCAATGTGCGGCCGCACAGCCCCGCCCCCTCCACGCTCCCCGCCGCCCGCCCTCTGGGGTCCCGCCGGTGATCCCGGGCTGTGGCGCCCGACCAGACGAGACGCCGGGGTTCACCCCGGCATGGGATTGCATTTGACACGCGGCGGCCTCCGGTCCCGCCGCTTCGGCTGCTCATGTGTCGAATGCAATCCCAAGCCATGGTACTATCTGGGGGGAAACATCCATTTCCCCGAACAGACGTTACGCGATCACAGCCACCACGCGGAATTGAGCGTGGTTCACTGTGATATCATAATGTCTGAAATCACCCTTACATTACAGTCAACCCCAAAATCTCTCACGGAACAACACACTCACTAGAGATGGTTGTAGCATACTGTGTAGCCATTGCAAGCTGGCCACAGTAAGTGTAAGTGTAAGCAATGTCTGGTCTAAGGTGGTTGATGTCAATCCTTAACGGCACCACAATCATCTCCAGAATAGGCAAGAGGGGGACCATAGTGTGACTGAAATGCACACGTGCTGACTATGGGGTACCCAGACCTGTTTTCTATAGCCGTGGCTAAGGAATGTCGCCAGGCCAGGGTGGAGGTTCAAGCAATTTATAGGGAATATCGCTCGGGGCATTTTTTGCATCTCCCCAATCTTTATTTACAGCAGAAAAGAGCATATAAGTTTCTAATTCGCCAGAAAAAGAAGCTATTCTTTCAAAAGCAATGGCAGGAACTACTAAAGGTTAGCCATGCAGGTGATTCAAGATCTTTTTGGCACATTGCTAATAGGGCGGTTACACCACATCCGGGGGGGGGGGGGCAACCCAGGATTGCACCATCAACCTGGGTGAAGTTTATCGAAGATTCCCAGGCAGGCCTGTACTCCACCCAGATGGAGGAGCAATGTGGCTCTGGACCTACTTTTGATGATTTGCCGAATTGGCCACCAGTTACTGAACAGGAGGTAAATGAAATAATCGAGACTTTCTCTAATGGCAAAGCCCCAGGCTTGGATCGTATTCAGGTGGAGGCCATTAAAAAGAATATGGATTGGTGGCTCCCGGCTTTGGCCAGGCTTTTCACAGTAGTAAACTTCACCGGAAGTATCCCTAGAGGGTGGAGCCAAACCGTTGTTGCCCCTATTTATAAAAAGGGGGCAAGAACAGAACTTGGATATTATAGGCAGATTAGTCTCATCAGTGTGGTAAGCAAGGCTTATGCAAAGTATTTGCTGATGAGGCTAACAAAATGGATCGATCAGAACAAGATCCTACACTCGGAACAAATTGGATTCCAAAGAGAAAAATCTACACTGGATCATTGTGTTGTCCTCCATCATTTGGTGGAGAAATATAGGAGGGCAAATGGTAAATTGTACGCCGTCTTTCTTGATTTGAAGGCAGCATTGGACTTTTGTGGAGTAAGCTAATCCTATTAAAGATCGATGATAGGCTCCTTTTACTGATCCAGGCCCTCTCTAGGAATACTACGGTTGCGGTGAAGCTAGACCAAACCGGGCACCTTACCCCAGATATTGTGGTTGAGCAGGGGGTACGGCAGGAGTGTGTTCTTGCCCCAACCCTGTTCAACCTCTTTATTAATGATGCCGTGCCAGAAACAAGATTGGCACGGTATTTTCTGCCTAAAATAGCAGCTAAACCAGTTGGAGCATTGCTATATGCTGATGATCTGGTCCTCCTTTCGCAGACTAGGGTGGACCTGCTTAGGCAGCTCCAGGCCTTTAAAAGCTATTGTTCTCTAAANCTACATGGGCCATGAGGCTGGGCGGATGGCTCCTCCTAGATGTGTATAAGAGACAGATGCTGATGATCTGGTCCTCCTTTCGCAGACTAGGGTGGGCCTGCTTAGGCAGCTCCAGGCCTTTAAAAGCTATTGTTCTCTAAACTGTCTCACCATTAATTACTCAAAGTCTAATGTTCTAGTTTTTTCTAGGGATAGACAGATCCATAGGTGGCCAATAGGGGACAGCCAACTCCAACAACAGAACTCTTATAAGTGCCTGGGTCTTCATTTCTGTGCTGATGGGCAATGGGGTAATCATGTGGGGAAGGTAGAGGTGGTGGCTAGAGGCCAAATGTTGGCAATTCTTAGATTTTTTTCAGGGGCAGGAAGGAGGAATTTGGAAGCAGCTGTTAAAGTGTGCAAGGCAAAGGTGAGAGCATCTCTTTTGTATGGTGCGAAACTTTGGGCCCCACTACTGGGTAAAAATTCAAAATTCCATTCAAACTTGATTTCTCAGTACCCTAATCAAAGTGCCAAATGGTACCCCGGCGGCCGCTGTAAGGCTTGAGGCTGGTATGCGAGCTTGGATGGCAGTGGCTTGGGAATTGGACTCTCTGTATTGGATTAAAAGAAGCAGGGTCCCACAGGATACCTTGGTTTGGTGTGTGTTTCACGATTCCTTCTCTAGCCCATGGGTTAACATGATTACAGCACATCTGGCTCGTTTGGGTCTATCACAGGCCTACTTGGAAACCAAGGATCTCCTTGCTGCTAGGCGAGAAACTATTCAAAGATCAAGGGATATCAGTTATCAGGAGGAACTGGCTACAATAAGGAAGTCCCAACATATGCTGGAATTTCCTGCACTGGCCCCATTGCCAGGCTGCATGGCACATTATTTTGCCTCTGCAGCTACTTTCAGAGAAAAGCACCTATTTTTCTGTGCGAGGGTTAATGTGTTACCCACGTGTGTTTTGGAGGGACGTTTTGCAGGGGTCCCTTATGGGGACCGACTATGCCCTTTTGATTCCCAGACCACCGAATCTACTCACCATGTAATGTTTCAATGCAGGCAGTATGACTCTCCCCGCTTGCGATATTTGCGGCCACTCTTAGATAAATTTCCAGGTGGGACGGATCAGTTCCTTTCCCAGATGGCCCTCTGTGATGCTCATTCTGAGGTAACGACTGGTACCATGAGATTTTTAGTAGAGGCAATGGAGATGAGGAAGAAGTTCCTCCTTTTAAAGCCAGGTAATTCCTGATTAGCTTTCCTGTGCTAATGCTTTTATGTATCTTCTGTTTGCCTATGAGCTAAACTGAGTTAGTAGTTTTGTAATATGTTTTTACTAAGGATTTGTGTTGGCTGTTTGTTTTCGGTAAATGTTTGTTTTCTTTGTTTGTAAGTCGACAATGGCCTAGGGCCATGTCAAATAAATAAATAAATAGCTGTGGCTGCTTTCACAGATGACTTGCAGACCACTTTTCATGGCCTCGTGCACGCTACTGGCCCCCACAGATCACAGTTTGTGTAGTTCTGGTATAGACATCTCCCCTTTTAAAAAAAACTGCTGCATAGGCATTTTAACTAATGTTTGGAGCACAGCTAGATCTAGAAGCGTTCATACTTATTTTAATTATGGTTGTCATGAACCTTGAACACATCCGTTTTAGAAACAAAATCTGAGTCACAAAGGCAGTTGCATTGTTTAGGACTTGGTTTTCCTTGCTATCCTACAATCATATTCACTCCTCATGGTTAGACTGGTTAGGTTTTTGATATCCCTATTAACGGTTGCAACGTTTACTATTAGCAGAACTTGACAATCCAATGTATTATTGTGGGATATTCATATTAACTGCTCAAATGTATCTAGAATATCAGGCTCACAGAAAATAACTCTGTTTAAAACATCATTTGACTTGAGGAATAAACAACATAATAGTGTTTGACTATGACAAATTCCTACACTACTGACAACTGACTTTGACTGATGTTGCAAGAAACTTGCACAATGTATGTGAATTACAATGAAAATTATACTTTTAAATAAAAGGAAATTTAAATATATGGATTAGTGTTTCAATGGATCAAACAAAAAAGAATGAATTACACACTACGAAGTAGCTGCATTAAGAAAAGAATGTCCCCTCCCTTCCCACACACTTTAGGCAGGGGGCCGATTTATGGCTGCCTGCCCCAAACCAGGCTCAGGTGGAGGGGGTGGGTTTTATCCCCCTGCCCATCCTGCACCTCAGAGGAGGGAACCCGCTGGAGCCAGTGGGGATAGAGAGAAGGCACCTGGAGGGGGGTGGTGGATTTGACCAGTGAGGACAGGTACTCAGCTAGCCCCAGGTATTCTGAGGTCACAACCCAGGCTAGCTGCCAACAAAACCTTGGGAGATCCCAGGCCAACTTCTGGCAGCAGGTTAAAATGGGACACAGTGGGACAAGGTCAATCTGTTTTTACCCTCAGTCAGTTAACATCAGTATAAGCTAATAAGACATTTGATTGTTCCAGTTTCAGTGTGGATAAAATTTGACTTGCATAGCTTTTACGACTGGTGCATAAAAATATCAAAGACTGATAGTAAGAAAAACCAACTTTGACATATGAACTGAGTTCTTTAGATCTAGGAATAATTGAAACACAATAAATATGGGACTTTATGATTATATTTATACACTCCTTGCTCAGTACAGAACTGTACTTAAAATATTTTTTAAATGACAACTTGAAAACTAGGTAATTTGAAAAGAAAAATGAGCTAAAAGTAGCATCAGGCTTTTGCCTGTATTTCTCTGCCACAGTTTGGGTATTACAATCAAATTTTCCTATTTTTTTTTTTTTTAATGCTTTTCTTCAGCTGCTACTGTAGTAAACACCCACACAACTGGGACAGACATACTGTTGGGGAAACAGCAAAGAAAGAAAAATCTAATCATTTGATGTAAATAATGTTTTCACTTTGATTGACGCCTTTCTAAATCCTATATTCCAAATGCAAATCTTAATTTTAAATACATTTCAAATATGCTTCTAAATTAGATCATTTAAAGAAAAAAATGTCTTGATAACTTTCTTAGCACTATGCAGGTTTTGTGGCGGAAATCCAAAATAAAGTGTTTATGAAACCAGGAATTTCTGCCCTCTTTTCCCAAGTACTTGGAAATGAATCTTGTGCGATACAATGCCAGCTGGAGATGATCAGCATCCCTGAAAACTAGGCTTCTTGCAGATGCCTAACTTCAGCTCCCACTTTAGGAAATTTCAATTCATATTTTAAAAACCTTAAGTGAGATTAATTATCATGAACATTGGTGAAAATTAACATGAACATTTCCAAACATTGGGTGTTTTAAAACAAGCAAGTTGAATGGCGTGTGTGAACGCTAAGTGGCACTGCTGTGGAGCACCAACTCAGATGGAGTGCATGGGGAGGGATTCAAACAGATGGCTTCCAGCATGGCTACCCTGACCATAGAGACAAGGTGCCACGCACTCCCTCTGCCACATATCATGGGGGAGGGGAAAGCACACCAGGCTTTACAACTGACATGTCCCTGGCGTGAGCACTGAGGAACCTGGGCTCACCAGCCTGGCCAGTTCTTGTGACTTGCAAAAGCCATTTCGGACAGGCTGCTGGTGCTACTGGGAAGAACTGCCCAAGGCTTTATTTTGGTAATATATTAGTTGCTGGGGCTGCTGCCATTCGTTTACCTCTTTGCCTGCTGCCACGCTGGGACTTTGCCCTCCCACCTGTGACTCGTTGGTGTGCTGCTGGGAGGACTAGAAGCTGGGAGACACCAGACTGAGGGTCCTTTTAGACAGGCGGGTCGCAGTGGCGTGACCTGCTGGCGCGATTTTTCAAAATCCTGCAAGGCGGGATTACATGAGATAGAAGTACCTCAATTGTGAGGTATTTAATTCATGGTCGGCAAACAATGCGTGACCACCTTCAATGCGTGTGATCCTGTAGTTCCGTCTCATGTAATCCCACCTTGCGGGATTTTGAAAAATCGCACCAGCAGGTTGTGCCACGGCGACCCGCTCGTCTACAAGCACCCTGAGCCACATAAAAAGAGGTAATATATTAGTTGTGCCATAGACGCGCATCATGGTGTCTCACGCCAAAGGGCAACTTGCGCGCGTCACCCTTGTGCGACCTGGGTGGCTGGAGCAGGAGTCTTTGTTCATTGATACTTTTTGGAGACTTTGTAAATGGTTCTGTCTTTTTATGGGATTGCTGCTCTGTTACTTGAATGAAGGAGACTGAGCAAGGAGCCTAATTGCCCTGGAAAAATCAATTGGGAATAATATGGTGGGGGTGGGGTGGGCGTGGGTTGTATTTTTATTTCACGGGTCAAGAGTCTGCCATACTTAGCTCTGCTTAAGAGCAAGGGCTCTATTTATATTTAAATCCCTATTGCTTTTTCAGGGGTTAAGTCCTGCCTAGATACATCCTGAGAAGGGGACAGCATTGGACCTATTGGTCTATTAGGGGTTATGTTCTGCCCAGATTCACCCCAAGAAGGAGAAGGCATTCTCTTTATTGGTTCCTTTAGGCACTATGGGTGCTGGTGATTCTATTATTAATAAGAATTGAACGGTTGCAGATTTGAAGTATTTGAGTAAGGTTTTGAAATTCAGTGAATATGCCTCCAAAACATAAGAGATCTTTATTATGGTGGCCCAGTCTTGTCCTCCACAGAAACAAAGAAAGAGTGATGATTTTTAAAATACTGTTTCTAAAGTATGTCCACCTTCCACTGTTCCATTAAGTAACATCTTAGCTCCCTTAGAGGAGCAGTCTGTACTGTCTACAACTGCTCTTTTTCACACTCAATCACACCTAGAGCAGGAACATTGTCTCCTTCTGCATAGTACTTCTGGGTCACAGGGTAAGGGGAGCTCTGTCCCTAGACTAAGAAAACAAGGAGCCTGCATTAGAATCTACCTTATTATTGGCAGAGCACATATCCCTGACCACTCAGATGGTCAAATACATTTTTTCTCAGCTTAATTAATTGACTTTGAAAATTGATAGCTTAACAACTGCAGTTAACCCTGTTCTGGGCAATATTGGAACTGAATCTGTTAAAACCGTATGTTCAGACCAAATGTTGGCACCTGACCAAATTTCCAACCAACAGGCAGTGGTAAAAGAGAGATTTAATTTGGTTAGGGAAGATGAGCAAGTTTTAGGGAATGCCCTACCCTCCTTTGTCCCTGTGGAGGGGAATTATTTCCTTCATCAAATGGGTATTAATATTGTGGATACCTATTACAAGGCGAGATATCAAGATATTTTAAAAACTTTATTATTATCGTACTTGGACGGGAATAGTGGTGCAGTTCATGTCAAGTCAATTGTCCAGAAAAATTATGGAGGGGGAACAGAAATTCAAGAACGATGCTGTTTGTATCTAGGATTTTTTCTGAGTTAGCGAGTACCGTAAACAAACTGTCATATAGCAAACTGTGAAGATGTAAGATGACTTCAGTCATAGAAAGAACAGCCCTGAGAATATCCCCCGAGGAAAGGTTAATGAATAGGGGGTGTATACTGAAACCAAGAACACTGAATCAAATGTTTTAGTTGAAATTAGTATGCGTGAGGAAATGAAAGTACAGAGGCAGGGAGAGAAACTCAACCTATCAAGGAACTAATACAGAAAACAGAGGGTTTCTCTATTTATAAACCATTACCTATTGATGGACAGAACATTATATTTAAAAGGATGACAAATTTATATGAGCAAGTGATGTCTACCAGTAGGGATAGTGGACCTTGTATTCCTTCTCAGAATCTTTCTATGCCTCTTAATGATGGCCCCATTTACGTCCCAGCAGACGTGAATGGGACAAATGCTAGCACCCCTGTGCCTTCAATATTAGTTCAAGGATCTGGTTCACCTGAGATGTTTATACTTTGGGCGGGGGAGGAGGGGGGGCGTGGAAGCAAATTCAAACAATAATCCAAACAATAATCCAGAAGATAAGTCCTATCCACCAACAATGTAGAAATGAAAGACAGGAACTGGCAGGTACTGTTCTTTCTCTACAAAATGCACAACCTGAAAATAAAATGGATACAGCTGGCTTGGCTGCCTCCTGGGAACAGATGCCATGCTGTTCCTCACCCATAAATTCTGCAAATCTTCATGATACGAGTAAAGTGGTGGGCTATTCACAAAAACAGTTGAACTGACATGTTGAACCAGCGTGCGTCATGGTACTATCCTGGAATGTGGAGGGCATATTGAATAAAATGCAGGACTCTGATTTTGGAAAATTTCTGAGATCTAAGTATATCATATGCATCCAAGAAACTTGGTGTAAGTCTCCATTGTTTCTGAAAGGTTTTGCTTGTTATAATTTACTGGGTTTCCTTTCAAGGACACAGGGTTGTCCTAGAGCTGGCTGTTGACTTTGGTATCTTTGTCTTTGGAGGTGGAAATTATTGAATTGCCTCCCCTTTTGGACATTGTTCTCCCTTTTGAATATTTATTTACCTCTTTATTTGAGTGCTATAGTGGCAAATTATTAGGATGAGATAATTGTCTATGTGGAGGGAATTAATGAAATGTTTAATGGGGATTTGATTTTACTTACTGGCGATTTTAATGCAAGGATGGAAGGGATTATTTAGGATGATCCAGATTTTTTGGCAATAAATGAAATATGGGGTGTTCCAGCCCCAGTGTTTGTTGATACCATAACTAATCATTATGATAAACATTTGTTTAATTTCATTATGACACTCAATTTTAGAGTAATAAATAATACTTACTTTTCGGAAACCTTTACCACCATGACTTTTTCTTCTGCAAGAGGAGCTAGTATAATAGACTATTTTAAAATTGAGCCTCAATTCTGGTATAAAAGCCTCTGCTAAGCACCTTGTGCTGCAGGGGAAAATTTGGGCCCGCCCCATTCAGGGGAATGAGGCACGAGGTCTGGTGGGGAGGTTTGTGTGGCTGGCTTGGCGGCAGCTGTCTTTCAAGTTGCACGGCGAATTAGGCTGGTGCAGCTTGCAAGATTTGTAGCACGAAAATGCGCCTTAGGGATTGGCCGGGAGTGTTCACGTGGTGCTGGTGCAGTGCAGCCCTTCACCATCGGATAGGTACTGTGGATTGTGTTCCAGTCGCCAGGTTATTGTGGGACCAGGAAGCAATTTCTTCCCCAGAAGGGGACCTCTTAGGATTGCCAGTAGCTGCTTTGGCAGCAATGCTTAGACTCGAAACAGGACTAGAATCAATAGTAGCCTATGTGTTAAAGAAAACATTTAAATTTTGGTTTTCTATTTTAATTTTAAATCCAGACCGTTTGTCAAAAATGTGTTTTCTAGAAGTAGAACAGTATTCTTATACTGCACACTCCCCCTGGTACGCTTTCATAATAATGCAGTTCAGGCAAATTGGATTTAGGTACCTGGTGCAGGATGATACTAGGTTTATACCGATGCACGAGAAGGAGCAGGTATTCCTTAGAGTGAATGTTATTTCTCATCCAGAGGATATTGCTATTTTGCATTATTCAAAAATAGCAACTTTCTATATACATTGGTTTCCCTCTTCTGGACTAGCCTCATACTTACAGCTAGACTTGAGGAAATCACTGAGGATGCTCCTGACAAGGTTGGGAATGTTCTTAATGGATATAGCAATAACTGTGGGATGCAGGCATGGAATACCCGGGGAAGAAAGAGTTTGCCCGTGTTTGTTTTTTTCTGAGTTAAGAACAGTATTATTTACCCCTTTACTTGGAAAATTATCTGGATTCTCGAAAGTTGAAAAACTGATATGACTATGTCAGTGTTCTGAGCCTTCAGTTGAAAAAGATGGCCTCTTTTGCAGCAGCCGCAGTTTGTATTTGCAGACAGTTTTCCATGTGTGCTTTGAACAGAGAAAGTATTTAACTTCTGACTATTATATAGTTTGTCTGTTATGATCTTTGTACTTATATGTACCATGTAATAGGCCTATGTACTATGATACGGGTACTGTTCTTTTAAGTTTTGTGTTTTTCTTTGGGCAATGGCAGTTTGCTGTAAGGCTAATAAAGTTTTGGATAAAGATTTGGATTTGTTTCCCTTCCCCACAGCGCCTACGAGTGACAGACTGGTCTGCTGGCATGTCTGGTCACCCCAGTTCATATAGGCAGGGGCTCTGTAGCCAACCATTGCCATGAAGCTATTTGGCTTGCCCCCATTTCCTGGCATGACTCTATGCATGGGCATGAGTGGGTGCTTTGTGGCTCATAAGAGCATGCATCCTTCCGGTCCACCTTCAGATGGGTGGAGGGCTCCATGGCTCCTGGGTGGCTACGTAGAGTAGCATCTCATCTAAAAACACCCATTGTGTGAGACTTCCCAGACAGTTTTGCAAGTTCAGTACACTTCTGATTTGCGTGTCTTGCCTTACCACATCCTGAACAAACCCGGCTAACAGTGGTTAATAGTTACAGTCAAACACTAGGGTGGTTTTCTAATAGAGGGTATTTTCAGATGTTACGAGATCACACTCAACCACGGTGAACCACACTCAATCCCGCAGCGGGGCTAAAGAGCCCTGAACGTCTGTTAGACGGCCGCCAATGTTCACCACACTCAATACCCACATGAAGTCAACTTCAACCACACTTCCCGGGCTCCCCGGCGCAAAATTTCGGGAAGCGTGGTCAAAGAGATTCCCACCAGAAACAACAAAAAATAACGTCTGGACACCAATCCCTAAACCCCCCACCCCCTGCCTCCCGCAGACACAGAATTGTGCCTGGGTGGACGAGCCGCCAGAGGACACCGGACCAGCCTGGGCAGAGGAGGAGGAGGTGGCGGTGCAAGAGGTGCTGGAGGAGGATGAAGTGAAGGAGGCGGGCACGGACACACAGGGGAGGAGAGGCAGGAGGGCCTACCACAAAGGGGGCCAGTGGGGGCTCCAAGAGACCCGGGACTTCATTAGGATCCTGGGGACCCTGGAGTACGAGCTGGAGATCGCCCTGAACCAGCGCAACCAGCATGTGTTCCAGGACATAGTGCGGGACATGGAGGCGGCGGGGCATCAGCGCACAGTGGCACAGTGCTGGCACCATCCAAGGCCAAAGAGCTGAAGAGGGGGTACAAGGCCATCTGGGACAACAATAGGCAGTCTGGACATGGAGCCTGGACCGCCCCCTTCTACGATACCCTGGACCACATCCTGCACATGAAGGGGTCCATAGTCACCCCATGGCTCGTGGGGAGTGCTGTGGTCCAGGGCAGGGAACGGGCCGAGGTACCACCTCCCCTCGCCACCCCCCTGCTGACAGGAGCTCCAGGACCCCGGACCCCCAGAAGGAAAGCCCCGGGACCTCCGGCACCTGCAGGCCCACCCCCAGACAGCAGCCTGGAAAGCACCCGCCCACAGGCCAGGCAAGCGGAGTCCGAGGCCAGCACTCTCATCACCCTCGGCCAGTGGTCCATGGGGGAGCACTCCCACACCGAGGGGTCGGCCTCGGAAGGATCCGAGACAGACATCGAGGGTAAGCTGCCGACCCGGAGGGAAGAGGGACCGGGCCCACAGGGCAGAGACCAAGGGGGGGATGAAAGGGCCAGGGCCAGCCCCAGCCCGAGCCCCAGTCCCCGACAACCAAGGCGGGAGAGGTCCCAGCCCCAGGTTCCCCAACTGCACACCCCTACACCCACAACCCCCCTCCTCACCCACAGGCCACGGGACACCCCGGGACCAGACCCAGGTGACCAAGTAGGTAGCTGCCAAGGAGACCCACCAGCAGGCACAGGAACCAGGTGAGGCAGGCGGTCCGGTAGGGAGGGCACCCCAGGATGCAGAGAGGGGGTCCCTGGACACTCGGAGGGGGTGGTAGGGGCCAGGGTCAGGGGGTGGGGAGGGGCTGGGTGAGATGCCTGGGGGCCTGTGGGGCCCCTGCCCCATCACGGCCAGGGGGCAAGGGCCCAGGTCAGGATCGGACTCACCCTCCCATTACCTGAGGGCAACCCCGGCAGACAGCATCCCCAGGGCCCGTGGCCCCATCGCAGCCCATGAAGGAGCACCGGGCATGGGTATGCAGGAGGAGGGTGGACCAGGCAGAGGAGATCATCCGCACCTCAGAGGAACAGGGGGAGAGGATGATAGCAGCTGTGGACCAGATGGAGGCGGCCATCAAGCGGTCCCTGGAGCGGGCAGAGGTGAGGGACATGAGGCTCCAGGCCGAGGTGTGCCTGGAGCGGAGGCGGGAGTGCCAGGAGCACAGCAGGCAGGTGGAGGTGCTCGGGAGGCTGGAGCAGGCCATCACAGGCATGGTGCGGGAGCACTCTGTGAAGATGGATTGGTCCCACGATATTGGGACCTCCCTGCTCCTGTACGCCAGCACAATGTGCGTGTACATGATGGCAGCTGCGCCCCCGGCCACCCTGCCTGCCCAGGGCCCCATGCCAGGCCCCTCAACACCCCCTCCCCCTGGCCAGCTGCCCCAGCCACCCCCGTGTCCTCAGGGGCCATGCATCCACCTCCCGGTGCCCTGCACCCTCCGGAGGGTGCAGCCACCACAGGGGGCCCCCCGGGTCCTGGCCCCCCTCTCCCCCAATCACCACCCCCTGCCGGACCAGGAGGAGGCCCAGGACACTGCTGGAAACACAGACAGTGGGGGGGGGGAGCTCACAGGGATCCATGGCCCATGGCTCATGGGGCCAACCCAGGAAATGAGGGGGATGTGGGGGATGGGGAGGGAGGGGGAGGGCAGTGTGAGGGGGGGAACTAGAGGGGGAAGGGCACTACAAGGGTGGAGGAAGAAGTGTCGGGTGCACATGTACACGTGGGTGAAATAAATGTATATGCACAAGTATGCCTCCAGGGCCCGTATGTGGGTGATGGGGGGGCGCACCCCTGCAGGGGCCATCCCCGGGAACCCCAGGGGGTGGGCCGGGGAGGAGAGCCCTTCACACCCGGGTCCCCCAGGCAATATGCCTCGCCAGGGCGTCCCGCATGCACTTGGCATAATGGTACTCCCTGGCATTCTCGGCATTCACGTACAGGGGCACAGGACTGGGGGCCCGGTGGGGCTCGGGGTATTCCAGGGCTGCCCACTCGGTCTCGCACACATTGTGGAGCACACAGCAGGCCCCGATCATCAGGACGGAAGTCTCCACAGTGTAGTCTAGGTGCCCAGCGAGACTCCTCCATCGCTGCTTGAGGTTCCCCGAAGGCTCGCTCCACCACGGTCCTGCTAGAGCACAGGCGGGTATTTTATAGCACCTCCGCAGGGGTCCGTGCGACAGGGTACTTTCATCAACCAGCGGGTGAGGGGTTAGGCAGGGTCTCCCAGGATACAGGGGGGCATCGGTACCCCCTCGATCCAGGTCATCCCCATGTCAGCGAAATCCCCCTGGAACATCCAGGCATAGAAAGGGGAGATGGTCATGATCCAGGCGTTGTCACTGCAGCCGGAGTTGCCCATGAAGATGTATATGAACTGGCCCTGGTGATCCACAACCGCCTGCAGCTGCAGGTAGTGGTACTCATGTCGGTTCACATACTCTGCTGCCTCCCCTGCGGAGGGGCGGAAGATCTCGACGTGGGTGCTGTCCATGGCTCCCATACAATTGGGGAAGCCTCCGGCCACAAATCTCGCCATCACGACCTCCTGGTCGACCAGCTGGATCATTCTGTCCAGGAGCATGCCCTCCACAGCCTCGCACACATCCCGGAGGATACAGGCTATGGTGCTGAGCCCTACCCCGAAGTGCTGGGACACGGATCGGCAGGAGTTGGGGGTTGCCAGGGCCCAGGCCCCTATGGCCACCTGCTGGATCATGGGGATGGGGGTCCTCATGGAGGTGTGCTGTCACTCTAGCCAGGTCGTAAGGAGCTCCACTAGCTGCAGCAGGAGCTTGTCCATCGTGAGGTGGGCCCTTCAGGCTGCCTCATCCCACTGGGCCAGCGCTCTAGCCCACCAACCCTGTGGGTGCTCAGCGACCCATAGGCACCTCTAAATGGGCATAGAGAGCTGAACAGACCAGAGCATGGTCTCCCTCGCCCACAGGAGGTGCCTGGCCACCTCGTGGAGCGCCGTGGTCCGGGTCCGGGCCCGGCTCATGGCCTGCCAGTCTGCCCCGGATAGCCTCTGTGCCCTGAGCCAGGCAAGGGCTCTCCTGCAGCCCTGGCGTGCCCTGCGGGCCCTTGCAGCTCTCCAGGCCAGGTAAACCTGCAGCCGGGTGGCCAGGTGCACCTCCACTGCAAGGAGGCGCAGCTGCTCGGTGTGGTCGTGGTACCACTCGGCTGCGAGCGCAAGGTGCATCCAGTAGGCGGCTGCCCTGTCCCGCTCCATGGTGGTGGTGGCCCCGGGGGTTGTGGGACGTTTATTATGGCCCTCCGCTGGGTGGCCGTGCCGGGGGCCAGCCCCCAGGCGGCCAGGCCCCCCAACGGGTGCATGGGTCCGTGGGTGTGCCCATGGGTACACGTGCTGCCTGCACATGGGTCCTCGTGCCTGCATGGGTGCACGGTTCTGTGCACTCCTTGTGCAAGTGCATGCCTTCAACCATCAACCCCCCAACCCCATGTCTGTTTGCAACACCGTGGCCTTGGCGTCCCGATTAGCTGTTATGTGAGTGCTATTGTTTTCGTCAGCTGTTCCGGGTCCGCACCCCACGTCTCTTTCTGTTGTGCTACAATGTTGCGGTCCATGGCTGCTTTTCCTGTCCTTGGGACCCCTCAGAGGCCCACCCGGCCCTGGAGGGTATGTGTGCCACCCTGTCCGTGGTGTTATTCTCCCTGTCTCACTGGACCATGGCTGGTTTTCTGTCCACTGGGCTCCCGCTTCCCGGCCCCCATGGTGCCCCCCATATCTGGACCTTCCGTGAGACCATGTCTCCGTGCAACCTGTGGCAAACCCCGGCTGTGCAGCTGCTCCTGGGCAGCCTAGCCAGCCGTGTGGGTGCCTTTGCAAGCTTGAGCTCCGGACTGTGCTACTTCGGCTATGAGGTGAGCGCTCATGATTGCCGGCTACATGCGGACACCCTGGGGCTGGTTCGCTTTCCTGATGGATGCATCCCGGACATGAGGTGTTCTCATGTGCCCTGGTCCGGGGCGGAGACCGTGTCTGCGCTGTGTGTGTGCCTGGGCGCCTACACGCTATGCCTTGCNGCTGCCCCAGCCACCCCCGTGTCCTCAGGGGCCATGCATCCACCTCCCGGTGCCCTGCACCCTCCGGAGGGTGCAGCCACCACAGGGGGCCCCCCGGGTCCTGGCCCCCCTCTCCCCCAATCACCACCCCCTGCCGGACCAGGAGGAGGCCCAGGACACTGCTGGAAACACAGACAGTGGGGGGGGGGAGCTCACAGGGATCCATGGCCCATGGCTCATGGGGCCAACCCAGGAAATGAGGGGGATGTGGGGGATGGGGAGGGAGGGGGAGGGCAGTGTGAGGGGGGGAACTAGAGGGGGAAGGGCACTACAAGGGTGGAGGAAGAAGTGTCGGGTGCACATGTACACGTGGGTGAAATAAATGTATATGCACAAGTATGCCTCCAGGGCCCGTATGTGGGTGATGGGGGGGCGCACCCCTGCAGGGGCCATCCCCGGGAACCCCAGGGGGTGGGCCGGGGAGGAGAGCCCTTCACACCCGGGTCCCCCAGGCAATATGCCTCGCCAGGGCGTCCCGCATGCACTTGGCATAATGGTACTCCCTGGCATTCTCGGCATTCACGTACAGGGGCACAGGACTGGGGGCCCGGTGGGGCTCGGGGTATTCCAGGGCTGCCCACTCGGTCTCGCACACATTGTGGAGCACACAGCAGGCCCCGATCATCAGGACGGAAGTCTCCACAGTGTAGTCTAGGTGCCCAGCGAGACTCCTCCATCGCTGCTTGAGGTTCCCCGAAGGCTCGCTCCACCACGGTCCTGCTAGAGCACAGGCGGGTATTTTATAGCACCTCCGCAGGGGTCCGTGCGACAGGGTACTTTCATCAACCAGCGGGTGAGGGGTTAGGCAGGGTCTCCCAGGATACAGGGGGGCATCGGTACCCCCTCGATCCAGGTCATCCCCATGTCAGCGAAATCCCCCTGGAACATCCAGGCATAGAAAGGGGAGATGGTCATGATCCAGGCGTTGTCACTGCAGCCGGAGTTGCCCATGAAGATGTATATGAACTGGCCCTGGTGATCCACAACCGCCTGCAGCTGCAGGTAGTGGTACTCATGTCGGTTCACATACTCTGCTGCCTCCCCTGCGGAGGGGCGGAAGATCTCGACGTGGGTGCTGTCCATGGCTCCCATACAATTGGGGAAGCCTCCGGCCACAAATCTCGCCATCACGACCTCCTGGTCGACCAGCTGGATCATTCTGTCCAGGAGCATGCCCTCCACAGCCTCGCACACATCCCGGAGGATACAGGCTATGGTGCTGAGCCCTACCCCGAAGTGCTGGGACACGGATCGGCAGGAGTTGGGGGTTGCCAGGGCCCAGGCCCCTATGGCCACCTGCTGGATCATGGGGATGGGGGTCCTCATGGAGGTGTGCTGTCACTCTAGCCAGGTCGTAAGGAGCTCCACTAGCTGCAGCAGGAGCTTGTCCATCGTGAGGTGGGCCCTTCAGGCTGCCTCATCCCACTGGGCCAGCGCTCTAGCCCACCAACCCTGTGGGTGCTCAGCGACCCATAGGCACCTCTAAATGGGCATAGAGAGCTGAACAGACCAGAGCATGGTCTCCCTCGCCCACAGGAGGTGCCTGGCCACCTCGTGGAGCGCCGTGGTCCGGGTCCGGGCCCGGCTCATGGCCTGCCAGTCTGCCCCGGATAGCCTCTGTGCCCTGAGCCAGGCAAGGGCTCTCCTGCAGCCCTGGCGTGCCCTGCGGGCCCTTGCAGCTCTCCAGGCCAGGTAAACCTGCAGCCGGGTGGCCAGGTGCACCTCCACTGCAAGGAGGCGCAGCTGCTCGGTGTGGTCGTGGTACCACTCGGCTGCGAGCGCAAGGTGCATCCAGTAGGCGGCTGCCCTGTCCCGCTCCATGGTGGTGGTGGCCCCGGGGGTTGTGGGACGTTTATTATGGCCCTCCGCTGGGTGGCCGTGCCGGGGGCCAGCCCCCAGGCGGCCAGGCCCCCCAACGGGTGCATGGGTCCGTGGGTGTGCCCATGGGTACACGTGCTGCCTGCACATGGGTCCTCGTGCCTGCATGGGTGCACGGTTCTGTGCACTCCTTGTGCAAGTGCATGCCTTCAACCATCAACCCCCCAACCCCATGTCTGTTTGCAACACCGTGGCCTTGGCGTCCCGATTAGCTGTTATGTGAGTGCTATTGTTTTCGTCAGCTGTTCCGGGTCCGCACCCCACGTCTCTTTCTGTTGTGCTACAATGTTGCGGTCCATGGCTGCTTTTCCTGTCCTTGGGACCCCTCAGAGGCCCACCCGGCCCTGGAGGGTATGTGTGCCACCCTGTCCGTGGTGTTATTCTCCCTGTCTCACTGGACCATGGCTGGTTTTCTGTCCACTGGGCTCCCGCTTCCCGGCCCCCATGGTGCCCCCCATATCTGGACCTTCCGTGAGACCATGTCTCCGTGCAACCTGTGGCAAACCCCGGCTGTGCAGCTGCTCCTGGGCAGCCTAGCCAGCCGTGTGGGTGCCTTTGCAAGCTTGAGCTCCGGACTGTGCTACTTCGGCTATGAGGTGAGCGCTCATGATTGCCGGCTACATGCGGACACCCTGGGGCTGGTTCGCTTTCCTGATGGATGCATCCCGGACATGAGGTGTTCTCATGTGCCCTGGTCCGGGGCGGAGACCGTGTCTGCGCTGTGTGTGTGCCTGGGCGCCTACACGCTATGCCTTGCTGAGGGGGGCCCTGCCTTGGCCATGTCCTACTTTGCCTGTGTTCATGGGGCGCATGGGTTCCAGTGCACCCGTGCGGCAGTGTACCACCGGCTGCTGGACATCTTCCTTTGCCCCCTTCTGCTGCCTGTTGTGTGTCGGAGCCTTCCGCGGTGGAGCTGTAGGCCCTGTTGGGGGTGTGGTCCCGTTCGGATGTCCAGCTGGGTCTCTCCATGCATGATCCCTTTGAGGCCTACTACCTGATTGCCCACCACATGTCCTTGCTGGGGTACCACTGGGGCTTGATCCATTGGCCCCACCTGGTTCACCGGATGGGGCACCCGGCTCCTGGGCCTGCAGTGGCGCCCAGCGGCTGCCTGTGAGTCCCGGTGTTCCTCCCAGCCCCCCAGTGTCCTGCCCCCGTTTGAGCTCCCACCCCTCTCCGGGGGGGCTGGTCCCCGCTGGCTGCTTCCTCCCAGATGTCTCTGCCATGCTGTAGTGAAGCCTGCTTCTGGGGGTGCTGCTGCCCCTGCCTGTGGCCCCGGGGCCCCTCCAGGCCTCACCCACCCGGTATGCCTGCACACCCGGGGTTCCCCTCCGTCGTTGCCCTCCCTGGTGCCTGGGTGCAGCGCTCTGCATGGCCTCACTGACCCGCCTGTGTTCAGCTGCCTGTCCCCACCCGCCAGTGCTGCCACCTGCTGCCCACCCCCCCTTGGGTGCTTGTGTGACCTGGGGGTTCCAGGACCCCCAGACTGGCCCTCGGTGCTTCCTCGGGGGGGGTGCATCCTTGGACCTGCAGCACTGCACCGGCTGTCCTGCCTGCCCTCCATCGGCCCCTCTGCGGGTGTGGGGTCTCCGCGTGCCTCCTGGACCGTTCCCGCCCGGCTCGCTGTGCATTGCGGGCCCCTGCTGTGCCTTGGTCCAGAGATCCTAGCCCCCCCCTTTCCGAGACTGCCTGTGTTGCTGTGCGGGCGCCCGTGCGGACTGTGCAGCTGTTGGGGTTGTGGTTGCTGTTGCCTGCCTGGCCCCTTTGCGGTTTCCCCCCCTCTTCCATGTCAACCCCCCCTTTTGCTCCTGTTGTGTCTTGTGTGTTGTCCAGCCGCCCGTGCCCCCCTTCCCTTCCTTTCCCTTGTGTGTGTGTATGTGTGTGTGCCCGGGCGTGTGCTCGTGCTGTGTGTTCTGCTGTGCCTCCACTGCCTGTGTGCCTGCTGTGTGTGGTCCCTGTGCGACTCTTCTCCCTCTCCCCCCTCCCTTCCCGTTTCCCTTGTGTGGGCATTCCCTTTTGTGCCTTTCGGCTTTGTTTGCCCTCAGGCGGCCATGTCTGTGCCCCGCCCCTGCCCGGTGGGTTCTGGGTGTTTTGACCATGGCTGGGAATCAGCATCACGTCTGTTACACTGCCCCGAGCCGTGATCTGGCGGCCCGATTCCTGGCCGTGGTCCCGGTCCCGTCACGTCTGTTTGGGGCTTTTATTCGCCCCAGGGGGTGGTTGTTCTGTTCACCCCCACCAGGAATTCACTGTGGTGAACCACCCACCCGTAACATCTGAAAACATCCATAGATAAATGTCCATTAGGGACTAGGGATTTTATCTTTAGCTGCACAAGCAAAGAAGGCCATATTCAAGGTTCATATCTATTGTTAACCTTTGACCAACCTGATTTTTAGGGAACATTCAGTGATGAGCTTACTAAAAATACAATAATTTTACTTTCTTCTCTCTCAAGAGATGAATGTCCAAAAGGACAGATTATAAAAGCAGTGTCATCAGGTTGAATGGCAACATGCACGGCATCTTTTCAGGTCATGGTGAGTGATTCACAATTCAATAACTCAGCTCCAGTTTTTACTGTTTTATTTTTCTATTCTCAGGAACCCTTGTTTCCCCATGGAAACAAATTCTCTATTGTCCAGGGAGCTGAAAATTTCATACAAATAGCTTACAAAATGCCCCGTTTCCTCACCAGCATGTCCCTGAACCATTAATTTGTATGCAAGGGGCTATTCATACTTGCATGCAAATTAGAGCTGACCTCTTGTATGCAAATTAATGGTTCAGATACATGCTGGGGAGGAAAAGGCAAAGGGGGCACTTTGTCACTGATCATGACCTGAAAAGATGTTGCACATGTTGCCATTCAGTCTGCTAACAGTGTTTTTACAATTTATCCTTTTGAACAATAATCTTTTTAAGGAGGATAAAGCTTAGTTATTATATTTCTGGACAAGCTTCCTGTTGTACTTTTCCTAAATGTGAGTTTAATTAAGTTGCTTCCAAGTTCTAAAGTTTTGTCCAGAATTGTGAGTTCCAATTTCTAGGTTCTCAGAAAAAATTCTAGCTCCTGACTGAGTACCAAGTCATGGTACTCAGAACTCACTCTGAGTACTTGGATTGACTATTTGGTGCAGTCTTATACAAGACCAACATATTTCTTATACCATGCCCCTTATGATAGGACTGCAGCACATGGAACTGATCATATTCTAGCTATCATCCTGTCTCACTCCTTCCTTTTGCTTCCAAGCTGCTTGAACGTGTTGTCTACTTCCACTGCCTTGACTTCCTATCCTCCAACTCCTCCCTCAACCCCCTCCAATCTGGCTTCCGTCCTCTTCATTCTACTGAAACTGCTCTCGCTAAGATCACCAACGATCTTCTGGTGGCTAAATCTAAACGTCTCTATTCCATTCTTGTCCTCCTTGATCTCTCTGCTGCCTTCGATACTGTTGACCACTCACTNGGGGCGGAGACCGTGTCTGCGCTGTGTGTGTGCCTGGGCGCCTACACGCTATGCCTTGCTGAGGGGGGCCCTGCCTTGGCCATGTCCTACTTTGCCTGTGTTCATGGGGCGCATGGGTTCCAGTGCACCCGTGCGGCAGTGTACCACCGGCTGCTGGACATCTTCCTTTGCCCCCTTCTGCTGCCTGTTGTGTGTCGGAGCCTTCCGCGGTGGAGCTGTAGGCCCTGTTGGGGGTGTGGTCCCGTTCGGATGTCCAGCTGGGTCTCTCCATGCATGATCCCTTTGAGGCCTACTACCTGATTGCCCACCACATGTCCTTGCTGGGGTACCACTGGGGCTTGATCCATTGGCCCCACCTGGTTCACCGGATGGGGCACCCGGCTCCTGGGCCTGCAGTGGCGCCCAGCGGCTGCCTGTGAGTCCCGGTGTTCCTCCCAGCCCCCCAGTGTCCTGCCCCCGTTTGAGCTCCCACCCCTCTCCGGGGGGGCTGGTCCCCGCTGGCTGCTTCCTCCCAGATGTCTCTGCCATGCTGTAGTGAAGCCTGCTTCTGGGGGTGCTGCTGCCCCTGCCTGTGGCCCCGGGGCCCCTCCAGGCCTCACCCACCCGGTATGCCTGCACACCCGGGGTTCCCCTCCGTCGTTGCCCTCCCTGGTGCCTGGGTGCAGCGCTCTGCATGGCCTCACTGACCCGCCTGTGTTCAGCTGCCTGTCCCCACCCGCCAGTGCTGCCACCTGCTGCCCACCCCCCCTTGGGTGCTTGTGTGACCTGGGGGTTCCAGGACCCCCAGACTGGCCCTCGGTGCTTCCTCGGGGGGGGTGCATCCTTGGACCTGCAGCACTGCACCGGCTGTCCTGCCTGCCCTCCATCGGCCCCTCTGCGGGTGTGGGGTCTCCGCGTGCCTCCTGGACCGTTCCCGCCCGGCTCGCTGTGCATTGCGGGCCCCTGCTGTGCCTTGGTCCAGAGATCCTAGCCCCCCCCTTTCCGAGACTGCCTGTGTTGCTGTGCGGGCGCCCGTGCGGACTGTGCAGCTGTTGGGGTTGTGGTTGCTGTTGCCTGCCTGGCCCCTTTGCGGTTTCCCCCCCTCTTCCATGTCAACCCCCCCTTTTGCTCCTGTTGTGTCTTGTGTGTTGTCCAGCCGCCCGTGCCCCCCTTCCCTTCCTTTCCCTTGTGTGTGTGTATGTGTGTGTGCCCGGGCGTGTGCTCGTGCTGTGTGTTCTGCTGTGCCTCCACTGCCTGTGTGCCTGCTGTGTGTGGTCCCTGTGCGACTCTTCTCCCTCTCCCCCCTCCCTTCCCGTTTCCCTTGTGTGGGCATTCCCTTTTGTGCCTTTCGGCTTTGTTTGCCCTCAGGCGGCCATGTCTGTGCCCCGCCCCTGCCCGGTGGGTTCTGGGTGTTTTGACCATGGCTGGGAATCAGCATCACGTCTGTTACACTGCCCCGAGCCGTGATCTGGCGGCCCGATTCCTGGCCGTGGTCCCGGTCCCGTCACGTCTGTTTGGGGCTTTTATTCGCCCCAGGGGGTGGTTGTTCTGTTCACCCCCACCAGGAATTCACTGTGGTGAACCACCCACCCGTAACATCTGAAAACATCCATAGATAAATGTCCATTAGGGACTAGGGATTTTATCTTTAGCTGCACAAGCAAAGAAGGCCATATTCAAGGTTCATATCTATTGTTAACCTTTGACCAACCTGATTTTTAGGGAACATTCAGTGATGAGCTTACTAAAAATACAATAATTTTACTTTCTTCTCTCTCAAGAGATGAATGTCCAAAAGGACAGATTATAAAAGCAGTGTCATCAGGTTGAATGGCAACATGAACGGCATCTTTTCAGGTCATGGTGAGTGATTCACAATTCAATAACTCAGCTCCAGTTTTTACTGTTTTATTTTTCTATTCTCAGGAACCCTTGTTTCCCCATGGAAACAAATTCTCTATTGTCCAGGGAGCTGAAAATTTCATACAAATAGCTTACAAAATGCCCCGTTTCCTCACCAGCATGTCCCTGAACCATTAATTTGTATGCAAGGGGCTATTCATACTTGCATGCAAATTAGAGCTGACCTCTTGTATGCAAATTAATGGTTCAGATACATGCTGGGGAGGAAAAGGCAAAGGGGGCACTTTGTCACTGATCATGACCTGAAAAGATGTTGCACATGTTGCCATTCAGTCTGCTAACAGTGTTTTTACAATTTATCCTTTTGAACAATAATCTTTTTAAGGAGGATAAAGCTTAGTTATTATATTTCTGGACAAGCTTCCTGTTGTACTTTTCCTAAATGTGAGTTTAATTAAGTTGCTTCCAAGTTCTAAAGTTTTGTCCAGAATTGTGAGTTCCAATTTCTAGGTTCTCAGAAAAAATTCTAGCTCCTGACTGAGTACCAAGTCATGGTACTCAGAACTCACTCTGAGTACTTGGATTGACTATTTGGTGCAGTCTTATACAAGACCAACATATTTCTTATACCATGCCCCTTATGATAGGACTGCAGCACATGGAACTGATCATATTCTAGCTATCATCCTGTCTCACTCCTTCCTTTTGCTTCCAAGCTGCTTGAACGTGTTGTCTACTTCCACTGCCTTGACTTCCTATCCTCCAACTCCTCCCTCAACCCCCTCCAATCTGGCTTCCGTCCTCTTCATTCTACTGAAACTGCTCTCGCTAAGATCACCAACGATCTTCTGGTGGCTAAATCTAAACGTCTGTATTCCATTCTTGTCCTCCTTGATCTCTCTGCTGCCTTCGATACTGTTGACCACTCACTCTTGCTGGATTCCCTTCACTCCCTTGGCTTTTGTGGCTCTGTCCATAACTGGTTCTCCTCCTACCTCTCTGACCGCTCCTTTAATGTGTCTCTCTCCAACTCCGCCTCCTCCTCCTTCCCCCTCTCAGTTGGTGTTCCTCAAGGCTCTGTTCTTGGCCCTCTCCTCTTCTCGATCTATACCTCATCCTTAGGCAAACTCATTGCCTCCCATGGCTTCCAATACCACCTCTATGCTGATGACACTCAACTCTATCTCTCTACTCCCTCTCTCTCTCCCTCTGTTCAAGCTCGTCTCATCAACTGTCTCTCTGACATCTCTACCTGGATGTCTCAACGTCAACTCAAACTCAACATGGCTAAAACTGAACTCCTTATCTTCCCCCCTCATCCTTCCTCTCCTTCCTCACTGTCAATAATTATTGATGGAGTCACCATCCTGCCTGTCCCCCAAGCCTGAAGTCTAGGTTTCATCTTTGACTCACCCCTTTCTTTTAAAACCTACATTGACTCTGTTGCTAAATCCTGTCGCTTCTCCCTCCATAACATTGCCAAGATTCGCCCTTTTCTCTCTGTCTCATCTGCCAAAACTCTTCTTCAAGCTCTGGTCATCTCTTACCTCAGTTACTGTAACCTCCTTCTTTCTGGTCTTCCCCAGTCTCACCTTTCCCCCTCATCTCCATCCAAAACTCTGCTGCCAGGGTCATCCACCTCGCCAGTCGCTTTGACCATGTGCAGCCCCTCCTCTCTTCACTTCACTGGCTTCCCCTTCCTGAACGAATCCTGCACAAGCTCCCAGTCTTCACCTATAAAGTTCTTCACAACCTCGCTCCCCCTACCTCTCTGCACTTATCGCCCTCCATACTCCAGCCCATGCACTTCGCTCCTCCTCTGTCCCTTCTCTCACCCTTCCACACCTTCCCTGCTCCCCTAAGCACCTTCATCCCTTCTCACTTACTGCCCGCCATGCCTGGAACTCCTTCCCTGTCCACATCCGCCTTGCCCCCTCCCTACATACCTTGAAATCTCTCCTTAAAACTCACCTCTTTCGTTCTGCTCTGTCTGACTCTATCCTGCTGACCCACTATTTCCTTTACCTACGGTCTGTTTACCCTTATCCTTGCCACATGGACCTGTCTGTTGTCATTCTCATCGTAACCAAGCCAAGTACATGCACATGAGACTTTGCATCTTCATGAATGTTAGACCCCTTGTCTCTCCCTCTGTTCCTCTTCCTATGTCTCTCCCCCAACTCCTGTCTCTCAGATTGTAAGCCCTAGGGGCAGGGACCATGTCTATTTTATTATTTTGTAAATTGCCAGGTACACTGCTGGTGCTATATAAATGTTTGTTAATACTAATACTAATACTACTACTAATAATAATATTTCCCATTGTTATTAAAGCCCATAGCTGGCACAGGACTGGCTCTGTATGGGTGATTTCAGATGTTACGGGTCTCCCTTTTACCACAGTCAATCCTCTGTGGTGGAGGAGGGTCCATAACGTCTAAAGGGGTTCCCGCCAGAGGTTCACCCCAGTGAACCTCCGGCGGGAATCAGATTAACCACAGTTCCAGAGATGAGGCCGGCCTCACCTCCGGAATTGTGGTTAGCGCAACCACGCTCCAGGATCGGCGGAAGGTAACATCTGTTACCTCTGCTGGCCCAGATCATGGCCTGGACCATGCTGTGGGAGTGGGCGCAGCAGCCGTATTGGCCACTGCGCCCCCCCATCTCCTGGAGGGTGGGCGGGCGAGTAAGCATGGGGGGAGGCTGTGCAGCCACACATCACACCGAATGCCCCCACCTCCTCCCCGATCCCCTGTAGGAATCAGACTGGCACGTCTAAAGGTCAGCCGGCCTGATTCCTGTCTGGGCTCTGAAACGGATCTGAAATGGATCCCAGATCCCAGACCGTGGTTAGAGGGAGGCCTGGCACATATGAAATCACCCTATGATGCTGGCCTGGTTATGCCCGACCAGACCAGCATCATGTCTTTACATTTGTTCTGGGTCCGCCAGATGTGGGCCCAGAACAAACCCCAACTGGAATGGCAGCTGGGCCCAGACTGTGGGCCTTGATCAAAGCAGGCCCACAATCTGGGCCTAGCAGCCACGCCGCTGGGCTGAAGCAGGTGGAACTGGGCAGGAACATCTGTTCCCAGTCCCAGCTCCTCCCAACATGAGGAGTTGCCATGGCACCTTGCCAAGGCTGCCCATCATGGCAGGGAGGCAGGGTGACACTGGGTGTGTGGTGATGTGGCTGGGTGGCCACACATCACTCCCTGCCCCCCTCCCTGGCTGGTGGAGCCACAGGAACATTTGTTCCCACAGCCTGAGATTTCCCAGCCAGGGGAAGCCCTCCCCCACCCCTGAGTGGGACGGACATCCAGGAGGACGTCTGTTAACACCCTATGTCACTTGTGGAATCATCACCCAACCAACTTACTGTTTGTTTCTGCTGTCATCCCAATTCAAAATGGAAGAATTGGAGAGATAAGACCTAACTATAGGATACTGTGGGTTTTAAAGATTTTTTTTTCTGTAGAGATGTATTAACCAGCTATAGCAGTAGTTTACTATGTCTATAGTGCCAAAAGGAAACTAAGTCTTCCAAAGTAAGGTTTGTTTTTATTACTACATTACATGTAATTTGTCTGTGTATAAAGGTTGTACTGAATCAATCTATTCTCCATGTTAGCAAAATACAGTATCATTATGCTATTTACATTAGAATAGAATATCTATAAAGTGGGGGCACTCACGTTGCTGAAGACAATTTGGACAAAAGTAAGTAAACTGGCCTCCCTTTAATTTCACAGAAAGGAATGCCTTTTCCTTTGTTTTTTCTTTTTGCATTGTTGCTGCTGCATTGTTGCAGCTTTCCAGGAGACCACTATCGTGCTGATTTTGCTAGTTTTTTTTTAAAGCTTTGAATGCCTTATTTCTGCAGCCAGGAAAGAACACTAAGCTTTATTCATCGTAAGAATATACAGTAGGGGAGGGAATTTTGGTTCTCCTGAGATCCGATATTGCTGGTATTTGGGTGTATCGGCTTAATCTGATAAATCCGATATTTACCTGTACCAGTATACCGTATTTTTAACATTGGCCGCAGTACTGGATTTTTTACATTGCAGCCATTGAAGTCAATAGTCGCAATGTAAAAAATTCGGTACCACGGCCAATGTTAAAAATCCGGTATGCCAGTACTGGTAAATTCGGTACTTGGAAGATCTGATACCGGTACATCCGGTATCCAGTATTCTCCCTGGTGTCCCACCCCTAAGACATCTCCACTTCAGGCAAAGAAACCTATCCTTACAACTCAGCAGTTATGTCCACTTTTATTGCCATTGTAATTTATTTCTAAATATAACACATGCAGATACTGTTTAGCGGTCTGCCTGGAAAGACTAGTATTATGGCTTCATTATGTTTATCTATAGTGTTAAGGCTCTTTCTAGGGATTGAGAATAAAACAAACTAGCGTGATGCCTCCATGTAGCCTAACAGAGCCTTACTATCCAGCTAGAAGCCACTTCTGAAAGCTAGAGAGGAAAAAAGCAAGGTTTAATGCAGTGATACGGGTTTTCCGGAAAATTGTGAATTTGAAAATCTTCCCATGCAAATTCTTTTATTTGTATTAAATCTAATTTGCATAACATTTGCATAAGAAAATTGTGAATCAGAAAATTTTCCTGTGCAAAATTTCCTATAGCCCTGGAAAAATTTCTGTGGAAAAATTTGGTAGTGGAAAAATTTTCTGCCCCTCATCACTGGTATAATGCAGAATAGGACAGCATAAAGTTTAAAACTGGTAGATGACAGAAACAAATACAAAACATCTTCATAAGACTACTAGAGGTGTGCAGAGATAAGAGGAACACTAGTTATTAGTATCAGCTGATAAACCCTTCTTTTCAGCTTTAAAGGATATCCTCTACAGTTAAATTATCTGAACAACAGGTAGATGAGAAGTCTGAAAACTGAAAGCTTATCTGAGGTATGACACCAATTATGAGAAAAGTTGGAAAGATGAGGAATTAATGTCTGTTTTTTTCCTGGTGAGAAAAGAAAGAGAGAACAAGGGTGTAGGCAGCTCATTGTTTAACTGATCTGCAGGAACAACTTTAAAGATTTGGGGTGCTGTATATGTACTCTCTATTACTGTATTGATTGGTAACAGCAGTTAGGAATAAAGGACTATGAAAAAAAAATCTTTTCAAAATGCCAGTGCTAAGTTAGTAGTCAAGAAGCAAGAACTGAGTATCAAGAACTAAGATGTCCCTTACAAGTATTTTTAGAACTAGGAAATGTACACTTGCACCAAAAGCAAAAATCAGTAAACAAAAAAATCAAAATTCAAAGAAATATCCACTGCCAACATTAACAGAAAAAAAGAGAATCTTGGATGTTTAACTAAAGTGAAAGACAGTTTGATCATGAAAAGGAAATTCCAGGTAAAAGGTTATTTCTCAGTAAAGTCCTAATAAAGTGTAATTTCAGACGTTACGAAAATGCCTGTTGCTCTTCAGGTTCAGAGCCTGGGGGTGGTTTTGGATTTGGGCTTCCGTCCGGATCAGCAGGTGGAGGTGGTGGCTAAAGCAGCCTTTTGCCAGCTGTATCTGGTACGGAGGCTTCGACCTTACCTCTCCGGGCCCAATCCGGCTGCTTTCATCCATGCCTTCATCACGTTGAGGCTAGAGTACTGCAATGCGCTCTACGTGGGGTTTCCCTTGTTTCTGGTTTGGAGGCTGCAGCTAGTGCAAAATGCAGCGGCCCGTCTCCTAACGGGGACGGGACAGCGTGAGCACATAATACCGGTGCTCCGCGCTCTGCACTTGCTGCCTATAGTGTACCGAGCCAGATTCAAGGTGTTAGTATTGATTTACAAAGCCCTGCATGATCTGGGCCCCTCATATCTCGGGGACTGCCTCACCCTCCGCACCTCAGAGCGATCCCTTCGGTCCACCAGGGCACCTTTCTGGAGGTCCCCCTTATAAGATGGAGGGCCACAATGGAGAGGGCATTCTTGGTGGCTGGGCCGCGGTTATGGAATTCCCTCCCGGAGGAAGCTTGCCTGTCCCTGGGTTTGTTGGTCTTTTGACGTGTCTGTAAGACTTGGATGTTTGCCCAGGCCTTCGGTGGGATAGGGGGGCAGGGGTTGGAGGGTAGGGTGGGAGGGTAGGGTAGGGAGGGGAACGTTGTGGGGGTAGTTTTCATTAACCTTATTGTTTTTATGTATTTTATTGTTGTTTTAACTGTTGTGAGCTGCCTCGAGATGCCGTGGGCATGAGGGGGCGGCCAATAAATATAAAGAAATAAAATAAATAAATAAAAATAAATGTTAAAAGGGCCATATTTGAGGCCCCTCCACTACACACACACACCTTTCTCTCCCCCTTCCCACCCTCTTATTGCTTCCCCTTTCTGTCCCCTTGTTCTTTGATTCTCCCCCCACCCCCCTTTGATATCCAATCATTTTGGAGATTCCCCCTAGTTCAGTGAGAGTAAGAAGCTAGGTGTTTGCCAGCTGGAGTCCTTCAAGCTGGAGTCCTTCAAACTGGGTCCACCCCTCAGTTTGAGAACCTCCGCTGTAAGCTGATTCTTTCATTTAGCTCATGACTTCATTGAAATTTCTCAGTGCCTAATCATCAACAGCAAAAAAAACCCAAACAATCCATGTTTAAAACAAACTATGCTACTGGCAACAAGTTCCACAATATCCTCTGGCAACAAGTTCCACATTTTGAAAGGTAAAAATATTGGGACTGATCCAATGTCCCATGGATTCCACACGCGCCTGTTCACATGCATAGCTGCACAGGAACCTCATGCACCTCCACTATGGAGGTGAGTGGAAACTGTGCACATGCACTCATGGGCAGGGGTGCACATGGAATGCATGGGCAATGGGATCGTCCCCATTGTTACAAAAATTTCACCTTTCTTATTTTTAGTCATTCCATACGTTGTTTCATAATGTAATTTTTGGTCTGTGAAACGGGTACAGTTTTAAGGGGAGCAGGCTTTTACATGCGATTGCCAAAAATGCCTAGTGACACAAAAATATAAATGATATACAAACAGCCACTTTCATGGTATTCTGGTTACTGTAAAAAGTGCAGAAGCACTTGGAGATGAAAAACAAGAAATAAATTCTGATTTATTTGAGGTTTAAATTGATGCCTTTATTCAAATTAATTGGAACACTTTGTAAAATGCCTACTGCTCATTAAAAACATTATTTCTAAGGAAAATATGCAGTTTGTAATATTGTTTTCAGTCCACTCAAAAGTTAGAGAATTTTTCTGAAGAAGAAAAGGTAGAGAGTTTTCTCCAGTGATGCTAATCCCATTTTCACTGTAATCATCACTGCGGCTGTGACAGATCTGGCTGGACCCTACCCAAATAGCCAAAATTGAAATGGGTGAACAAAATGGGGAGTTTGACATTGATGTGTAGACTAGGGTATACAGAAAGTGAGGTGAAGAAATCGAAGTAGTCAGGGGAAGTCTCTAGTACTTATTGAATGACTCTGCAGGATCACACCACCATAAATAATGTCAAATAGAGGTACTTCGCTTATCTCTTTCTATAAGCCAACATTTAAAAACAAACTAGACAGAGAAGGGTAGTGTAAATCTTTCTTTGTATAGAATATTTCTTTTAATCAGGCTATTAATCACCTATACAAGAGGGTTTATCTGAGGTGGGGTTACTTTTTACATTCATAAAACCATAAATATATATTTCCTAGTATGTTCTCTCAACTTTTCAGTGCTATTTTGTTATAACAAACTGTTTTTGTATAGTTACAATATGAATGCCCCAAGTCACTAGAATTTGTCTTTCAGATGTCAGACTGTTTATTGTTAACATGAAAATGTGCCATAGAGAATTTATTTAAGTTTAGCTGCTTGGTATGGGTATCTTTTCCAGGGGACTTTGGTGCACTGAGTGGTGGCCAGCAACATGGGCAGCAGGGGCATCACAAGATATTTTACTTTCCTCAAATTGTTTCCCATAGTGCTAACTGTATCCTGTGGACTGACCAATTTGCAAATTGTAGAATTTGGTTTTGGTGTGCTAACATGGCTGTTGTCCATGAAGATAACTTACTTTCCTCCAAATTGAGTAGGGTCTTGTTGCTGGGCAGGGTATTCGTTTTGAGATGTTTAAAGCATAACATTCTTTAAATGTTCTTGGATGTTGTACCTGCTGAACTGTGGAACCTTCAGTTTTAGTTTTTAATATTTTTCAAGGTTCCATCACACCCGCCACAAGGGCTGCCTAGGAGTGGGAATTCAGCAAGATTCAGGATTTCAGGTTCACGGAGGGATACGGGGGACCAATTTCCAATCTCCATTCCTCATTAGACTTGAAACGAAAAATCTCAGCAAGTGCTGATTCCATTGGAAGCAAGGCATTTGCCAAGACTCGTGTGATGTGGAAACTTACTGGCTTTTCCACAGTTTTCACCATTTCCTGTTATTTTTTGTAAATTGAACGGGGCTGCCACAGGCCAGTCCCAAGCCCCCTGCATTCCCTGCGTGCACCTCCGGAGGCTATGGAGATGAAAACTTGCCAGCTAAGCTTTAGGGATGTTCTAAAAATTGCCATAAAATGCTGTAAAACTCTTTTTAAATTCCTGGAAAGTGCTGAAAATGTTCTGGAAAGTGACTAAAAGTCTGGGAAAGCGATTAAAATGGACAACAAAAAAATGAAAAAAATTGCAGAAGCATGGAATCATTGGAAACTGACAAAGTACCAACAGACACTTGCAAGCACTCCTGGAATGTCAGTATTTCCCTTCGGAACAGGAACACTTGCTCTTGTCTCAGTCCTATTCCTCATGAAATCAGATTTGGGTTCTGACCCTGAGGACATGGACTGGCATCTGGCATGATTGCAGCCAAATGGGCAGTCATTTCCTTTTTCTGTAGGATGGCAGGGCACATGGAGCTGATTAAAAACTACTCCTAAGAGGATTGATTGAGTCTTGGCTTAGACAGGAGGATAGGCTTGGCGACAACAGGCATCCAATCACTCCACAGATTACACTGCTTTTAAATGAGGGCGCGCTGAAGCGCCTCCCAAACGCCGCATTAAAGCAAAGTCGCCGGAAGTGACGTTCTCCCCTTTGCCGGTGGCAGCGGCGGCTGGAGACACGGGGCTTTGCAGCAGCGCTTTCTTAAGACTTCAATTATTAGGCTTAAGAATGCACCGCTCCAAAAGCCCCGTGTCTCCAGCTGCCGCCGCCGCCGGCAACGGGGAGAAAGCCACTCTGGGGGCTTTGCTTTAATGCGGCGTTTGGGAGGCGCTTCAGCGCGCCCTCGTTTAAAAGCAGCCTTAGTGCACATGAACGCCACTTTGAGTGAAATTTGTATAGCCCATATTGAGGAGCTCCTATTCTCAGTGGCCTTTACAGTGGCATTCTTCATCAGTAGGGATGGGTGAACAGAACCGAGTTCGGAAATTCGATTCGGTTCAGTTCAGATATTTGATTCGGAAGTTCGGTTTGGTCGACTGAACTATTTGAGTTCAGTCCGAACAAAGTTCGTAAATTCAAACCCCATTGAACTAAATGGAATATTATCTTTTAGGGATGGGTGAATAGAGCTGTGTTTGGAAATTGGGTTTGGTTCAGTTCGGTTCAAAAATCAAGTTCAGTTCGGAAGTTTGGTTCGGTCGACCGAACTGGTCGAGTTTGGTCTGACCTCCAAACTTCCGAGCCGTGTTCGCCCATCCCTAGTCGTCAGCACATTCAGGTCATGCAAACCTGCTAAAGGATTGCGTTTCGATGGATTGGGGAGGGCCTTATAGGTGAAGATGCTTGAATGGGAAGAGAGGGCCATCGTCTTGAGGGTAAGATGGTCTAAGATGGACCAGAGGGGAAGGGAAGTGAGGGTCACACTGCACGAGTCAAGGGACCAGGCCATATGCCTGATGCAGGCCTTGAGGGCGTATGTTTCATTGCAACCATCAGGGGAGGAATTGTTGCGAGAGGTGCAGAATGCACCCCAAAAATCACAGCCTCCCCGCCCCATGGTTGGAAAGGACATGAGGGACATCAGAAAAGCCTGAGCGAAGCCATGGTTGAGCAACAAGGTAGCCTAAGGGAAAGGTTCTTTCATGCAAAAACAAGCCCGCCCTTGGAAAAGGTGATGGAGGAGACTCTGAGTAAATATTGGGGCAGTTAAAATAAGGCCTCCTTCCTGTTTAAAGAAATCACTGGTGAATGGAATCTAGATTAGCAACAACTCCAAAGGCATGGACAATTAGAAGCACCCAATGTTTCCCCCAAACAAGTTAGCACCCCCACACCTGATCAGTGGGAATTGCCCGCCAGTACCAGACTCTCCTCATGATTCTTTTCCCCAGACTGATTAGAAATCTCCCCCTTTTTATTTATTTAATTTATTTATTTAATCACATTTATACCCCACCCCTCCTGAAACAGCTCAGGGTGGCTAACAGTCTCAAAAATAAACATACAATTATAAAACATTTTAAAACACTCATAAAATTACAGCAATTAAAACACAACTAGGAAACATAAAAATAATTAATACAACAAATAAGGTTGGAGGGGCATAAACTCCCCCTCCCCAAAGGACCTCTCCCCTCTCCAAAAGCCTGGGCGAACAGCCAGGTTTTGCAAATTCGCCGGAATGTTAAAAGGTTTGGGGCCAGGCGAGCTTCCTCCGTGAGGGAATTCCAAAGGCGCGAACTGGCCACCGAGAATGCCCCCTCCATTGTGTCCCCCTGCTTAACACAGGGGACCTCCAAGAAGGCACCCCCAGCAGACCGAAGGAGCCGCTCTGGGGCACGGAGGGTGAGGCGGTCCCTGAGGTATAAGGGGCCTAGACCGTGAAGGGCTTTATAGATCAATACCAAAACTTTGAACCTGGCTTGGCTCGCTATTGGCAGTCAGTGCAGAATCTGGAGCACAGGTGTTATGTGCTCCCGACAGCTCATTGCTGAAAGGAGCCGGGCCGCCGCATTCTGCACTAGCTGCAGCCTCAGAACCAGGAACAAGGGCAGCCCCACGTAGAGTGCACTGCAGTAGTCCAGCCTCGAGGTGACAAAGGCATGGATGAGGGAGGCCAGGTCCGGGCCAGAGACGTACAGACGAAGCCTCCGCACCAGATATAACTGGCAGAAGGCAGCCTTCGCCACTACCTCCACCTGTAGCTCCAGGCGGAGATCTGCGTCCAATATCACCCCCAGACTCCGAACCTGCTGATCTATAGGAGGGCGAACCCCCCCCGATGTGTCCTCTGTCTCCGTGGCCCCAGTTTGTTTACCCTTTGCCTCTTCCCTTTTGTGTAATTAGATACACTGACACCTCTTTCCCATTGCACCTATTGGCATTCTTGGCCTCTCCACCCCTGTGGGCATGTTCTTTTTCTCAGACCTAAACCCACCCAGGAAATCTCTCACATTTTCCCATCTCACCTATTGTAGTATACCTATAACTGCTCCTGGCTCCCCCTCTGAAACTGAGAAAACATTGGAAGCAAACACGTGCAGGTCTCTCTGTGCGTGTCTGGATCTTAAGGGGTCTCCCAGACTTTGGTCTGTCCCTCCCCTGCATCCCTGAATTTTGCTGGATCCGTGGGGTTCCCTGTCCCCTCTGCAACAGGCAAAGAGAGGTAGCCACTGGTCCTGGTTCCCCTTCTTCAACCTCCTTTTGCTTTTAGCCTTCTCTCTCTCTCTCTCTCTCTCTCTCCCCCTCCCCCCCCCATTACTTTCATTTCCCCAGTCACCACTTGTGTTTCCCTCTGAAAACCGCCAGCCAGACTGGAAACTGTGTTAGTCAATTGTGTGTGGGTTTTTTTTTTTATACCTCCCTTCCTGTTAAATAAATATTCCTTTTTATTAAGCATTTTGTCTCCAGCTTTTCCCTTTTACTATTCTTTTGGGGAGGGTACATAATCGGACTGTAGCGCACATCAGACCTCAGACTGATCGGGGAGACATGCGGGGACCCCTAGTCCAACCAATTTGGTTAATTCCACTAAATTTAAGAGTCAGGTGGGTATTGGGGCACCAACCCCCCCAATATTCACAAGTGGGAGTGGGGTCTCCTGTTAACAGAATGCTTTCTGATACACAATGGGCTTCCTTTAGAAGGTTGACAAAACAACACAAAAGAGCTACTGGGAAGTAAAATAATAATTTACTACAAAGACATAAGTACAGTAAATAACAATATCAATTGCTATATTAAAACACAACAATGTATAAAATCAATTCTGATGCATTTTGAGACAAAGATTGAGGGTAGTCTTTCTAAGGTCATAATATAAAAACGATATTAGATGCCAACAATATTGGACACCTTTGGTCAATAGATGGACCTAGCAGAAGGCTTCAGTGGCCCCCAAATGGCTACTAAACAAAAGCACATTGGCAGCCTGTCCATTGAAAAACATGTCTTGCCCACATAATGCTCTTGCCTCCACAGCCCTGTAAGAGAGATACTTTTGGTCACTCCTGGTCATTTGGGCATTTCTTGCTTTTTAGTTGTATTTTGGAATGGAGGATTTCACAAACACTAATTAAGTTGTCTAGTGAATTGTCTGTATGCACAGCAATGGTTAGCTCCTAGAGCTACGAATAAAAGAGGTAGAAGTCTACTTCCCTAACACTCAAAATTTGCTTTCAGAAAAGTGGCAGTTTTTGACATTTTCTAAAAAGATAAGCATTATACTGATGGGTAATATTAAGACTTCAAGTTCACCTTATCAAGAAGTACCTTCTAGCATTTTCTTCTATTTACAAGATGAGAGTGTACAGACTCAGGTATCTCTGGGCTCCAGTTATTTTTCAAATGGTATGAAGATACTTTCCTTCTTTCGGAGATAACAGTCCTTACAAGTCCAGATTATTTCAGCACTACTCACAACCTTTTTTTATTCATTTTCTAGGACTCTCTCTACAAACAACTTTTTTTCCTTATATTGCAGAAAGTTCACAAAAAGTAAAAGTCATAGAAATACTCATGCAAATATGTATGTCTGAGAGTATAAGACAGAAATATATTTGCATGATTTTATTTAACATTTCATTGGTTTATCTCCTATGTATAAAAAATGTAATCATCCAGTCAACATACAAGAAACAATACTATATGACTTTTCTGATGAAACATTGCATATTAGTAATAGTGAATTGTCCCCATAGCTGTGCATGAAGGAAGGTGACAGACGACGTGTTTGGGTCAAAATGGCAACAACTCTTTATGAACTAAAGAGTCTGGTAGAGGTGCATGGGCAGGGAGAAAGGCCATTTTTACATGGACCCCTCCCACCCTTTGGAGTTTAGGTGGGTGTGCGGGAGGGGGCATCTGTATATATGGCCGATGGTGGGTGGGGGGATGGATGTCTGCTTGGTGTTCACCTTCAGCTCCCAGCTCCCGACCACTGTCTGTCTCAGCCAGGGAGTGAGGAAGAGGCAGAGGTCCCGCCTCTCCCTCACTCCCTGGCCCATAGCAACTTCCGGTGGCGGCGGGTGCAGTGGAAAATTCAATGTGCTGCTGCTGCACCCAGCACAACACGGGACCCAGCAAGTGGGTCTGGCATGGGGCCCAGGTCAGCAGCGGCGGAGTCATGTTTGGCATGGCGGTGGTAAGTTCCCCGAATAATGACTGGGCTTGGGGATGGGTGGACGGGAGTGACCCCTCTGGCTATCCTCAACCCAGGCCTGGGTAGCACCCCTAGACCAATTCAGGAGCACCCTCTGAGCCAGGGAGTGCCCCAATGCCCACCACCTGCTGGCAGCTTTGTTGCCAGTGGGAGAAGGGGGCCCCACATTTCTCCTCTGCTTTGGGCCCCGCAACCCCTAAGGCCGGCCCTCCTAGGACATGAGTCAATGGACCTCACAATAACTTTTGGATTATGGGTATCGGCTGATCCCATAGCATTCCCTTCCTTCCCTACCAGCAGATCTCTTCCCAGTTACTTAGACCCATCTGTGAACCCCAATTCATCTGGTCCTACAGAGTCTGGACCAGGCTGCTCAGAAGCTGCTTCCCAGTAGATTATACTGTGTCCAATGATCCTCACTTGCTCCTGAGCAGCCTGGTCTCTAGACTCCCTAGGCCAATGGATAAGATGAAATCAGTGATCATAGGCATAACCTTTATCCTCCACCCCTACTTGGGAGGCTCTCACCACCTCTATGATGTTGGGCGGGGGGTAACATATGAGGCAAAAGCTCTGGATTGCCACTTTCCCAGTGACTGGATTCCTCCCAGACTTCCTGCAGCAACTGACAATGCTGCTCCAATCCTAAATGAATGAGATCTGAACATCTTAGCTGCATACCCCAACTCCCACAAACTCCGCTTCATTACCACTACAAATTGGTAGCCTTTTAAAGGACAGACACAAAAAAGGGAATAAGGCCAGTAACAGCCACACACAGCAATGAAACAGCACAAAAGAGTTACTGGAAAGTAAAATAATAATTTACTACAGAGACACAAGCACTGTAAATAACAATATCAATTACTATATTCAAACACAAAAATGTAACAGCTTAAAAAACCAATCCTGATGTCTTTCGGGTCAAAGCTCTTCTTCAGGGTAGTCATTCTAAAGTCATAATATAAAAACAATACTAGATGCCAACAATATTGGACGCCAACAATATCTTTGGCCAATAGATAGTAGGGATGGGTGAACAGATCGCGGTTCGGGTTCGGTCATTTGGTTCGGTCCAGTTCGGTTTGGCCGTTCGGTTTGGCCATTTGGTTTGGTCGTGTTCGGTTCGGGCGTTCGGAAAAAGTATCATGAGAGCCCACGATTGCCCTGAAAACAGGAAATTCTAGTGCGTGCGGAGCTTGTGTGGGTGAGAGCGTGTGTTGTGGCTAGCTGTGTGTTCGTTTTTTATTTGTGTGTTTTGGCTGTGTGCTATGTGTTGGTTTTGGTTTGGCTGGTTGGTGAGTGTTGGTGGGTTCTGTGTGTGTTATGTTGACTGTGTTGGGTGTGTGTTTAAAAAAAAAATGGAGAAGAATGTGACCAGTGCCACCACCATTAACTGCCAGGCCTGGGGGAAGGGCAAGGTGGCGGAGCTGGTGGTGGAGGAAGAGGTTCCTCCGGCTGCTGCTGAACCTTTGGTAGTGCAGGAGGAGCCAGATCCGGTGGGCACAGGAGGTGCTGCTGCCACTGCTGCTAGGTTTGTAAACTTTTTTTTAACTTTGAGGACAAGAAACTTAAGGCTCTATCCATTAGAGTGAGCTCACTGGCGTGCGGGTGGGTACATAGGTGGTGGGCATCAGTCAGGCACAAACAGTGGGCATCAGCGGGTAGCAGTGGCTGTCTGCCACAGAGAGAGAGGGTACTGTAGTGTGTGGGGTTCTTCCAGCAATCAGGCATGAGCACAAGCAGCACCCCCACCCAAACATGTGCCTGCCAGCCATCCCCACTCTCCAGTTGCCATCCCTACCTAGCACCCCCAAATAAGGGCAGGATTTGCACATGCCAGCCAGGGTCTCTCCATTGCCATTCTTTCCTAGCAGCACCCCAGGGAGGGCAGGATTGGCACGTGCCAGCCAGGGTCACCATCTCCCGTTGCCATCCCTAGGAACCCAAGAAGGGAGGACTAGAGGCATCATCATAAATGCATGATATTACTTAGGTGTTGTTTATGTGTTCCTGTTTCAGAGAGGAATTGGATGCCAGTACTGGTGCCCCATGGCACAGAACACCCAGGCGGAGGTCGGACTCACCAGTGCCATCCCCAGACAGTCGGCAGACAAAACGCTCCAATGTCTGGAGGTTTTATGACAAGGGCGATGGAATCGCCATCTGAAAGGTAAGGCACAGGGGCTGGAACAACAGGGACTCGATTGCCGTATGATCTGTTAGGAATGGAAGTCCCCTGCAGAGAGAGATTGGCCACCCAGTCCACCCACTGGTGGAGACAGAATGCAGGCAGGGCTTGACAGACCATTGGTCTGACACAGTATGGCGCATCTTATGTTCCTATATTTTTATGCTCTTTAGTTCTGTGGCAAAAGATTAAGGAGGGGACCACGTCGGGGCTAATCACCCATATTGAAAAGCTCCACGACCAGACGGTGGGGCGGCAGGAGGACTCTGCTGTGGTCATGGAGCCTGAGCAACAGCACTCGGATCTGCCCCTTTCTCTCTACCTCCTTGACCAAAATGCTTGTTCATGCCATGGTTATCTCTCACCTTGATTACTGCAACCTCCTCTGTGCTGGTCTCCCTCGCTCTCACCTATCCCCCCTTATCACAATCCAAAACTCTGCTGCCAAGGTCATTCACTCTGCCCGTTGCTTCGACCATGTGCAGCCTCTCCTCTTCTCTCTTCACTGGCTCCCCCTTCCTGAACGTATCCTGTTTAAACTCCTGGTATTCACGTTCAAAACACTCCACAACCAAGCTCCCCCTTACCTCTCGGACCTAATCTCCCTACGCACTCCTGCACGCGCTCTCCGCTCTTCCTCTGTCCCCTCCCTCACTCTCCCTCGTTTCTCCTGCTCACCTAACCGCCTTCGACCCTTCTCCCTCGCTGCCCCCCATGCCTGGAACTCCCTCCCTACCCACATCCGCCTTGCCCCCTCCCTCCGCTCCTTCAAATTCCTCCTCAAGACCCACTTTTTCCTCGCTGCCTTTCCCAATGCCTGCTAGTCATTCCCCACATACTTACTGTCTTCCCTCCTCTGCAGACTGCTGCAACTAACCTGATTATAACCAAGCCAAGCACACGCACCTGAGTCTTTGCATCCGCTTGAATGCTTGTTTGTCTTCTCCCCTGTCTCTCCCACTGTCCCCTCTCCCTGTCTCCCACTCCTTGTCTTTTAGATTGTAAGCCACAGGCAGGGACCGCGTCTATTTCTATGTTCTGTACAGCGCCAGGTACATGAGTGGTGCTATATAAATGTTTATAATAATAATAATAATAATAATAATAATAATAATAATAATAATAATAATAATAATAATAAGAAGAAGAAGAAGAAGAAGAAGAAGAAGAAGGCAGGGAAGGCAACCCGCAAGCGACGGCATGTAAGCCCTTCCCCCCCCTCCAGCCCCGATGTGGAGACCCCCGGGCCCCAGGAGAATGCTGAGGTCAAGGCCTTTTGGACCACATTGGAGAGGCCCACCCGGGACTTCGTGGCCAGCCTGCAGGTGACAGCAGCCACCATGGAGAACCACCTGGTGGAGCAGTTCCAGGCAGTCCAAGTGGAGAGGAAGAAGGTGGAGGCGTACAACCAGTACATCTCCGCCGAGATGAAACACTTGGAAATGTACCACCAGGTGCTCTCCAGGTGGCATCGGGACAGGGAAGGGGCCATGGGGTTTGGTGTCTCCCACGGCTATGAGCTGGAAGTGTCCTGGGTGGCCGGCCCTCAGTCCTGTGCTGCACCCCAACGTCTGTTGCCTTTCCCCCAAGTCTCGTGGGACAGGCCCAGAGACTCGTAGTTTAATTTATATGTTTCCTTTGAATGTTTGCTTTTGGTTTCAGAATATTGTTGTTGTTTTGTTGTTGTTTAAATAGTTTTAATAAAAGTTGTTGTATTTCTTGTTACAAGCTTCGTTTGACCTGTTCAATCTTTTATCCCTATGTCGATCCCTACCAGCAGCACCTGCCACCCCATGTAGTGTAGTTATTAACCCAAAAATGTGCTGTGCCAGAAGCAGGGTCTCCGTCATGGCCAGGAACGGTCTCAGGAAGAAGACCATCTGAGCAATCATCTTCCATTCCTCCCTGTTGTACCCTGGAGGTGCCTCTATGTCTGTCTCCAGTTCCACCTGATGCATGGCGGCTTTCTGCAAGAAGTCGCTCGAGCATCAGGAAGGTGGAATTCCACCTGGTGGAGACATTCTGGATGAGCGTGTGCACCGGGGACCCTGTCTCAGCCTGCTTCTCTCAGAGGAGCTTGCTGCCCTTCACGCTGTGGTTGAAGAATCGCACCAGCTTCCTCCCCCAGTCGACCAGGGAGCTAAGGGTGCCGGACCGAATCCCCTTCTCCCCCAAGCCCAGAGTGTCCTTCACCATGAGATCGAGGGTGTGTGCGGCGCAAAGGATGCTTGTGAAGCCCCCGTCATGGACTGCCTTTAGTATATTGGCTGCGTTGTCCGTGACCACACACCCCTTGGTGAAGGCCACGCCTGGCGTGACCCACTCACTCACCATGGTAGCCAAGGCTGCCTCAAGGTTTCTTGAGGTGTGGAAGCTGTCCATGACTTGTGCCTGAAGCAGGGCCCACCTGTACCCTGATTTAGGACCCTTCCTGCCACTGCCAAGTGCTGCCTCTGGGTCCTGCCACCAGTGTGCAGTCACTGCCAGGTAGGCATGCTGGACATTTCTGGCAGACCACAGGTCAGTGGTGAAGTGGACCACGGCCCCCCCAGCCCCTGCCAGCTGCTCCCTCACCCATTCCTTCAAAGCCCTGTAGAGCTGTGGCACCACAGTCTGACTCAGGTTGGAGCGAGAAGTCAGCTTGAAGTTGGGGGCTGGGAACCATATCAGCCGCTGGAATCCCTTTACCTCCACAATTGAGAAGAGCTGCCCATCCAGGGCAATCGTCTCGGTCAACAGGCACTTCGCTTCATCTTGGAAGCCAGTGCCATGGCGCCCTGCCGATGGCCTTGACAGATCCCCCCACCCCAGCTCCTCCATGGTGGACTGGCGGTGCTGCTAGGGAGGCTCCTGCTGCTGTTCTGCCCCCCTAGCAGGAGGAATACTGCTCTTGCTGCTAGAGGCAGTGGTTGGTGCTTGTGCAGGACGCTTGCCCATTGAAGGAGCCGGGAGCCTGGCCGCTGCAGTCAGGAACCCGCTTACATCCACTTCCCCTGACTTCCTGCTGAGTACTGTGGCATGATATTAGGCGCCTTGCCATTGCCGTTGTCCCCAGGTTGCTGAGCACCTGCCCATGCTTTACCACCTTTTTGCACACAGTGCACTGCACCTCTCTGGGATCATCTGCCTGCACCTGCTTAAAATGATCCTAGACTGAGGATTTTTTCCCCCTTCCTGCCTTCTGGCCTGCCCTGGGTGATGCACTGCTGCCAGCGCTGCTGGGAGGGGGAGAACTTGGTGGTTCTGGCGACACAGCTCTGGGAGGAGGCTCAGCTATCACCTCAGCTGAAGACATCTCCTCTGCAGCACTAGTGTCTGCCTCTGAGTCACTGTCTGTGATCATGGTAATGTCCCGTGAAGGGGAGTACTGGGACCCTGAGGCTAGACTGTCTGTGCCCGCCATGCTGCTGGCACTCTCCCTGTGCCCCCCTCTATAGCTGCTAGTGCTGCTGCTACTCCTCCTCTCCCTACTGACTTTGCCCGGGGATCGAGCCCTGCTTCTAGCAGTCGGGGTGGGATCCACCAACTCTGGACTGCTGGGGATCGCCTCGACAGTGGGGGACATTGGTGGCCCTGTAGGAACATTGGAATCAGCACCAACACCTGCTCCAGCACCAGCATCAGCAGAGACAGACACAGTCTCATGTACCGCAGGCCTTCCAGTGCCCTGCATGGCAGTGGAGGAAGGCACTGTCAGGAGGCGACACTGAGACAATGAAGCCTGGGGCCCTAAAGCAGGCTTGCTGAGTTTGGGGCTTGGTGATGTGCTCGGGCTACTGCTTCTGCCTACTGCCACTCCCCTGGCAAGGCCCCTGCCACCTCTGGGACGTGCCCCATTGCCTCCCCTACAGGCAGCAGACTGGTCTCTCCTTCCCTTCTCCATTTCTCCCTCCAAAATAATGTTTTTATATTGTTTTTTAAAAAAAATAAATACTTTTTTTAATTTAAATTTGTTATCTAATATTATATCTATCTATCTCTACACTAAATCTAACTGCTATTAACTATTCTAAAACCTATTGAACTAAATGGAATATCCTAATAATTAACTACAAAGGCCTTGTCCTACAAACACACTATATCTATATCTATCTCTATAACTAAGCTAACTACTATGTATATCTATCTAGTAACTATCTATCTAATAACTATCTATCTATATATACAATATTACACAGGGGGAAACACAAAGAACACAGGGAGGGGTACAAAACTGAAATGAAAATCAATCTAATAATAATCCTACTCTAAATAAATCCAAAACTTAAAACAGGGGAAGGGAATCAGGGATGGAATAAGAGGGAGATGGAAAGGATTCAATGGAGGGGGGAGGGAGGAAGGAAGATTGAACACAGGGAACACAGGTAGGGGTAAAAACAAAAAATAACACCTAGATCTATCTAATCTAAGCTAAATATATGATAATATGGAGGTAGATGGGTTGGATGGGTGAAATAGGAGGAGGATTACAATGGATTGAGGAGAACAAAACTGCTGGGAGAGGGAGCCTTCTGAAACACCTGCTGTTCAGGAACAGTGACTAGTTCAGAAGGTGTTGGGAAGAGGGGAGGCAATCAGTTTTGTTTCTTGTTGCATCCGCCTCACCACAAGCCCCATTGGCTCCGTGCAGCCTAGCGCGTGGCCAATCGCAGACTGCGAAGCCAGTGGTCTGAGGCAAAAAGGGATGGTGATTCGGCAGGCTGGCTGTTACTCCAAGCGTCTCCACCCCTCGTGCCTGGAAGTCTGCTTTTCAGCTGACTCCCCCTCCCTGTCACGTTTTTCCTTCCAGTGACACGTGTTTGCCATCCGAACTCACCCGAACGCGATCCAAACTGACCGAACTGTTCGGTCATTTCAGTGTTCACAATTGAGTTCGGTTCGGTCTATTCGTGTTCGGATTTGGGTTTGGTCGCCCGAACAGGTTGAGTTCGGGCCAAACTCCGAACCGCGTTCGCCCATCCCTAATAGCTAGACCTAGAAGAAGTCCTCAGTGGCCCCAAATGGCTATTAAACAAAAGTTTCCACCTCTATTTTCAAAAAATCAGAGAGATCTTCAAGCACTTGAAGATGTTCTCTGGCAGTGACCCCCCTTTCCATCAGAGCCAGGGCTGGGGAGAGCAAAGTGCTGAGTGGTGCCACCTGCGACAGTTACCACCTGTACATGAAATGCAGGCAGGGGGCTGCCCATTTATTAGGTCTACACACTAAAACATGTGAGTGGGAGGTGAGTGGGGACTGCAAGGACCGAACACTGGGCAGTCCTGCACATTAAAGTTCCGGATTTTTACACACACATTAAAGTTCTGGATTTTTCAATCTTCTGGGTTTACAAGTCCACAAGTAAGTTTCGGATTCATTTTTCACACACATACTGCCCTGGGGCAGTTCCTGGATGCATTCTTCACACAAACACTGCCCTGAAGCAACCTAAAGTAGTCGCAGCTGTAAACATGACAGGCTGCCATGGAAACCAAGTGACCACAGCTGCCTGGAGCAAAGCAATTTACCAGGACAACATTTTAGACATAAAAGTTCTGGGAGAAGTTCTACACAGAAGTTCAAAGATCCAGATGTTTAAGATCTGGGAGAGTGATTTAGACACACAGACAGTTCAGGATATAACAGCAAACGTCCAGGAGAAATGTGTGTGTAAAAACACCCACTGACTCCAGCAGGCTAATTGTCTCATTTGAAGACATCCTCAGTGTTCAACGTGATTTATAATCCTTACCTAGTTCAGTCTTGTGAGGTAGTTCATCAGCATACCCATTTTACATATCAGGAATTAAGGCTGAGGGAACCCTTGCCCAAGAACACCCAGTGAGTTTGCTTCCATGGTAATTTGTGGAAACAGTGCTGCATCTAGCCTGGAGGAACAGTACAGGTCCTCCCACCTATAGCACTGCACTGGGACAGGGCTGTCCTGCTCTTCACCGATCAGCTTTTGGGCAGGCAGCAGGACAGCCCTTCTCACCTGGAGGCCTTCTGAGAGGGTGGGATTGGTCTACTGTGCTCCCTGCCAATCAGTTGCATAATTCCATCTGTACTGAACTGCTGTGAGCACCTCTGTCCTGCTCCCTGAGCATCAGCCTGCTTGGCAAGTAGCAAACCTGCTCCCACTTGCAGATCTGTACATAGGACGGAGGGGGGAATCCAACACTTAATTCCAGCTTCCTCTCCAGGATTGTCTTGGACAGAGAAAGGTGCAGATGGAAGCAGGAAAAAATAAAGAAGCCCATGCAGGAGCAGGTGGAGGCAGGGACCTTTTCTTCAGGGCGGAATGGAACGAGGCAGAGAAAGGCAACCCATGCAGGCAGGGCTCAGCTCAATCCCCCTTTCCTAACACATTAACTGTAAATATTCATATCAACGCAGGACAGGATTGAATGAATACGGACCAGTATAGAATATTTTTGTAAGCTAAAATCTGCTATCAGCAACATCCAGGTTACCCCGGTGAAGCCAGATTTCATGACTGGGAGAAAAATGTTGTCTTGTCCAGAACGTACAAGGTACTGACAACAGGAAGCCTGTACATGCACAATGACACTTCTAGGCCTCCTTGGCGGAAGAGTCAATTTGTTGATGCTCCCCTAATGGGATGGAGGAAGGGCACAGGAAGGAAGACTGAGGTTAATATATCTGGTTTGTTGTCCAGGAGACTCGCACGCCGAGCCCTCTCCTGCACCCTTTATGAACTGAGTCTCCACTTCATCCTGGGACTGCAGACTTAGGGAGGGCCTTGAAGAGGAGCGAACAAGTAAGGTTGGTTGCTTGTTTGCTCCTGAAGATTTGCGGATGATGGGATTAGTGGCAGTAGTTGAGGACTCAGGTGGCTGTGGAAGGCGATTGGGGAGTGTGGCAGCAACACTGGGGGCTGGCTCGAGCTGTGTGGCTGGCATTCCTTCTCCTGCGCACCCCTGATCAGAGGGTGAGGGCAGCCTCTCCTTTGCAATTTTTAAGGGCATTTACAACATCTAGCCCCCTCCTCCTCCCACCTGTTGCATGGCTTGGCTTGTCCCCCCCCCTCCTATTGAAGATATTCTCTGGAGCTTTGATTTGGGACCCCCATAGCAACACACACACACCCTGCATAGCAAGTGAGTGACAGGTGCCCAGGAGATTCATGGCTTCCATCCATCTTTAGAAGCTTTTGTTTTTGCAGTATTTTCCCTTATAGGGCAACAGGGCTGGGGGGATCAGCACGCCTGCTCCTCTCCTCAGTTGGTATGGTGGAATAATGAGCTCCTAGATGCATGCAGGCAAGAATGAGAAGTTGGAAACACAGGGTTGCCTAGATTTTGTGCCTTGACAAATCAGCCCCCCTGCATTTCTTCCCCATAGCCACACAGAAGAGTTCAGATGGCCTGACAAGGGTGGCTAGGGTAGTCCTGTGGATAAGGTATTGGGTTTAAACTGGGGAGACCAGGGTTTGGACTTCCTCTTGTTAGGAGCTAATGGGGCCTGTCTCTCATCCTTAGTCCCTTACCTTTAAAATTGGGAATAATTTTGAGCCACCTATTGGGGTGGCTGTGAGGCTGAACTGGATAAAGATCACAAAAGCGCTTTGTATGCTGAGAGTGTGATTGAATTGATTACTAATGAGAATAACCACAAAGAGTGGGAGAAGCAGAATTCTAGCTCATTGTTACAGAATTTGGGGACATGCCCTGGAGTGCCAGAGGAGGCGGGAGAAAGATGTGCCAGGATCAGAGCTGATCTGGGTCCTCTGAGGGAGATATTGGATGCCTTATATTTTATTTATTCATTTTTTTAAGTTTGTATTCTGCCCCTCCTGCTTCAGGCAACTCAGGGCGGCTTACAATAAAGAAGAGGATAGAGCATCTCATCGAAGGATCACTGGAGTGTGTGCAGGACCGGTAGCCATGGCCATAGATGCACAAGCAGGTGAGAATGAAGCCACCCTAGTTGTCACAGCCATAGATTGCCTCCCCACCCCCACCCCCCAAGCATCTATACAGAGCAAGCATCCTTGCTCTCTGGGTGCAATCTAACATTGGAAGAACAATACTGGAATTGAGTAAACATATCAGAATGGACCAGGGGCTCAGGAGGGCGGTGTTCACCATCTGGCCAAATTGGAGGCAGAAAGTCTACCACAAATACAGAGGAGTGCTCAAGCAGTTAGAGTCAAAGGAGCTCTGGGGTTTTCCATTTCCATATAACAAAAGGGAAACAGTAGGGATGGGTGAACAGATCGCGGTTCGGGTTCGGCTGTTCGGTTTGGCTGCATTCGGTTTGTCCGTTCAGTTCGGCTGCGTTCAGTTCATACGTTCGGTTCGGCAGTTCAGTTAGTTCGCCAGGTTCAGGTTTGGCCGTTCGGTTCGGCTGTTTGGTTTGGCCGTTCGTCCATTCAGTTCAGCTGTTCGGGAAATGTTGTTATGGGTGTTTTTGTTGTTTTTTATATGGTTTTTTGTTTCTTTATTGGGTTTTATATGGTTTTCTTTTGTTTTTTATTTGGTTTTTTGGTTTTTATATGGGTTTTTTTAATTTATTTTTTAAATCTAATATTATATCTATCTATCTACACTAAATCTAACTGCTATTAACTATTCTAAATGCTATGAACTAAATGGATTATCTAATAAGTACACAGGCCTACTCCTACAAACACTAAAACTAAATCACTAACGCTATCTCTATCACTAAGCTAGCTCCTACAACTACTATCCCTAACCTATCTATCTATCTCTCTATATCTATATCTCTCTATCTCTCTATATATGGGATGGGGGGGGGGAATCACAAACACAAGGTTTCAGTTTAAGGTTTAAGTTTCATTTCAGTACAAAACTGAAATGAAACTTAAAGCAATCTAATAATCCTACTCAATGCCTGCTGTTCAGGAACAGTGACTAGTTCAGAAGGTGTTGGGAAAGGGGGAGGCAGAAAGTTTCATTTCTTGCAAGCCTCTCCACCCCTGGTGCCTGGAAGTCTGCTCCTCAGTGACTAGTACTACCCCTCCCTGTTACGTCTGACCTTACAGTGAGCCTTTTTTTGCCACCCGAACTCACCCGAACGCGATCCTAATTGACCGAACTGTTTGTGAGTTCAGTTCGGCCAGTTCGTGTTCAGAAGTTCAGTTCGGTACGGTTGTCCGAACAGGCCGAGTTCGGGCCGAACTCCGAACTTCCGAACCGCGTTCATCCATCCCTAGGAAACAGGCTCTAACCTAAATCATAGAGTTGGAATGTTCCCCAAGTGTTACCTAGTCCTGCTTAGATGCAAGATGGCTAGAGCTACAACATCCCCAACAAATGTCTTTCCAGTCTATTTTTGGACAATGGAGGGTGAGTCACCATAGCAGGGAGGGGAGTCCTAGGGTAAGCTACTAAATATAAAATAAATAAATAAATAAATAAATAAATGGGGAGGGGCGGGTATATACATACTCGTGCTTCCATCCAGTCCCCCAGACCTAGAATCATATCATATGTATCTAGAATAATATAATGTTAAGCTGGAAGGGACTTTGAGAGTCATCTAGTCCAACCTCCTGCTTGTATGCAGGATAACTCAATTTGGTTGGAAAGAGGGAGAATCCAGGAGAGTTGAGTACCTAAAGGCCATAGGGCAATTGGAAATCTGGCCACTGGCCTATGCAATTTTATGAGGATAGCACAGTAGGCCCACCCAGAGATGGACAAGTGCCCAACTTTGTATATTAATTAGTAATTATTATGAATTATTAATTATTAATAACAACGATAATTAGTAGTAGTAGTCATTTAGTACCAGCAATATACCTGCCACTGAAAATTGTGGATTAGAGATAGGCCTCTGCCCCTAGAGATTTACAGTCTAGGAGATCTTGATATATTTCTGGAGGGTGGATTCTAGGGGTGGAACATCAGGGCAAATACCAGGTACCAGTTTTACCGGTGTCCGGATTTTAAAAAATCGGCTTACCGAATTAATACCGGTTTACCGGTACTGGATCTTTTACACTGATTTCAATGGGGAACTGTCCCCATTGAAATCAATGGAAAAAAACAAAAACCTCCCCCCTCCCCCTCCCCCTCCCAGACTGTGCGGGTGGAAGGGGGGACACCCGCCACCCACCCTGCCCAGCCTGGATTTTTTTTTAAAAAAAGTTTCCCCTAAGTCCCCTAGTGCGGGCTCCGGGCCGCCACCGGCGACCCAGAGCCCGCACCAGCAGCAGGTAATAGCCTATGGTACCGGTACTGTACTGATCACAGGGGTGGGGGTGGTTTAATACCCCCCCACCCCAGGGATCACCCTACCTCCCCACCCAGGGATTGCCTAATTCCTACCTTGAGCTCCAGGCGGCGGCGGCGGTCTAGAAGCTTCAGCGCTGGCTGTGGCTGCTGGCTTCAGCACGCTACTAGGCCTTCTGGGGAACTTCCGGAAGTTCCCCGG
>QEPC01015122.1:91924-103583 GCA_003113815.1 Sphenodon punctatus | reverse complement strand
GTTTACCCTTATCCTTGCCACATGGACCTGCCTGCTGTCATTCTTATCGTAACCAAGCCAAGTACGTGCACTTGAGACCTCGCATCTTCATGAATGTTAGACCCCTTGTCTCTCCCTCTGTTCCCCTTCCTATGTCTTTCCCCAAGCTCCTGTCTCTCAGACTGTAAGCCCTAGGGGCAGGAACCATGTCTATTTTATTACTTTGTAAAGTGCCAGGTACACTGCTGGTGCTATATAAATGTTTGTTAATAAATAATAATAATAATAATAATAATAATCAATAGTGAATGTGAGTGGTAGAAAGAACCACATGGTCACTACAGGTGGCAGAAGAGAGGCAGTATGGCAGCCACTTCTCCCCTTTTTTTCTCACCTTGCTAGCTTGTATGTGTGCATGTCAAAGTGTTGATGAACACCATGTGGAGGATCAAGAATCTGTCTAAGGCAGATGGGGTGCACTGTTGGCAAAAGGATTACACAACCTCACAGTCAGGCAATTAAGTTTACCAAGGAAAGGGGAACAGTAGTGGCATGCTGGGGCTCAATATTACAGAAAAATGTTTACAGCCAGCATGCAAATTCAGAGTGGACACACATGCAACCAGGCAGTGGAAATATAGAGGTGACTAGAGGTGTACAAAATGAGATGGGCAGAGGTGGCAAAGGGTCAGACACCCTTCCTCCCCCCTTTATGTTACTTTTGAGGTGCTGATGGAACCAGGGCTGGCCTTCCCATAAGCGGGGTCCAGAGCGGGGAAAAAATGCAAGGCCCTATACGTTCCGCCAGCGGCAAAGCCACCAGTGGTCGGCGGGCCTAGGGGTTCTCCCTGACTCAGGGGGATGCTCCCCAGCCCTACCCAGCATGCTACCCAGGCCTGGGCTCGAAGATGGGTAGAGGGGCACTCCCCTCCACCCATCCCCAAGCCTGAACGGCCATACGGATTCCAATCGGATCACTTACCTGATCCACTGCTGGTGCCGCCAGTGCTTCCGCCATCGCCACCACCGTCTCCAGCCTGGGCCCTGTGCCAGGCCCCCCTCTACTGCCTGGCACAGTCTCGCGGCCAGATGGAACGAGGGAGAGAGGCCTTGCCTCTGCCTCATGTCCCCTGGTCGAAACAGCCAGGCAGGCAGTGGAGGGGGCCAGCGCATGAGGGAGAGACGGGGAAGTGAGGGAGAAGAAGGCAGAGGCCCTGCCTCTCCCTCCCTTGGGTGTCCCCCGCCCCCAGTGCCTGTCAGCCTCTCGGCCAGGGGAACTGAGGGAGAGGAGAGCCTCTGCCTCTCATTCTCTCTGGCCAAGACTGTGCCAGCAGCGGAGGCGGGGGCACAGAGTGTGGGAGAGGCAGGGCCTCTGCCTCTCCCTCACTCCTGCTGCCCCTCCTGCCCGACCCAACGGTTTAATTTTAAATAAATAAATAAATACATTTTTAAAAAACAAAAAAACAACCAATCCCGTGCCCCCCCCCCAAGCACCGGACCCTGGGCGGCCGCCCCTAACCGCCCCGTGGTAAGGCCGGCCCTGGATGGAATGACAGTCTGGCAGCAAGTGATGTACTGCTGCCTTGTTTGTTACCTCCTTATTGGGAGGGTGAACACAATGGGATGTGTTCGCTGTTCCTGGGCTTTCAACCAAGGGTGTAGCTATAGTGGGGATGCATAAAGCAGCTATACTGGAAGGTGCCCACGAGCCTGGGAGGGGCACTTTCCCTAGTGCAGCCATTTCCCATGTCATTAGGAAGAGAGAGTAGGGCCCCATTCCATCTTCTGCAACACATCAATTCCAGTCTAGCTACATGCCTGCCTTCAACCCTGGTCAGTGTCTTAGAGTGTCAGTGTCATTTTAAAAAAAGAAAATACCCCCACCCCCACCCCCAGTACTTACTCAATGGGTATTGAATTGGGTATTGAAACAGCATGCGTAGAAGGCAAGGGAATTCAAGACCGAGCAAATTCTGGGGCTGGTGTGATTGCATTAGTAGTGGCACATGTTATCATCCACTGTCACCTAATTCACTTGGAGCAACAAGACGGAAGAGTGCTTTCATGGTAGATAGTTGTGGACTAAGATGTTTTGACACTACACATAGTCAGATGGAACACTGCAAGGTCCTCCCCTCCTGGAGCTCTGGAGATGCAGGGAATGATCCATTTGGGACTGGGATAGAGCTGCAGCAGGTAACATATTTACTAGTACTACCCACGGGTAATACCCACATTTTTGGGCACCCCCAGGAAACACCAGACAGGGTACCCAGCCCCTCTTTGGGTACTCAGTGCCCCAAAATGTGGGTATTACTGGGACATTCTGGGATGCCAATCCCAGCATCTGTGGCTCCCCAGGCTCACTCACTTACTGCTGCTGCTCTTCTGGTCAGTCACTGCTCCCTACTTGCTGCTGCTCCCCAGCCCGCACACTGCTCAGCTGAGCAAGGAACTTTCCCATTCAGCTTTTTTGGTGGGCAGGGGAGAGCAAGGAGGCCTTTTCTCACCTGCATGCACTCCCCTAATGGGTCCCCTGTTCTCAGGGGAACCCATATCAGGGGAGCCCACACTTCTCTATTCAGGGGGAAGGGGTGCATGCAGGTGGAGGAGGTCTCCTCACTCCACCCCCACCCAGAAGAAGTTGAACAGGAAAGTTGCTCACTCAGCAGAGCAGGGAGCTGGCAGGGGAGCAGCAGAAAGCAGGGAGCAGTGACTGACCAGAAGAGCAGCAGCATGGCAGTGAGGTGAGTCAGCCTGGAGCCCATGTTTGGGTACCAGTCGGTGCCCGAATGCTACCGGGGTGAGTGGGGCAACCCAAAATCAATAGGGTGCCTGACTGGCTGACTACTCAGTTGCAGCTCAAGGCTGGGGTAGTCAGATCACAACCAGTTGTGGGAGAAACTACAAGTGTCAGTTGTTCCTGCCAGCAAATCTGCTTACAAAATGGTGCGGGAAAATTTCAGACAATTAAGTTAAATTAACCAGTTTCTGGGTCACACATAATTTAGTCTGCGATTACTCTGTAGAAGGAAAGATTTGGCACCAGGCTGTTGTTTATCAAAGCTTGCTTTGGAATGGAATTAGTGCAGGGTGACTCATACCAGAGGATCCTGCCTTATAGGACACTAGACGACTGGTCACATGAGCAGAGACTGAGGAAGGAGTCAAGGGTTTACTCCCCATGCCTGCCTCCCCAGGTGAAAATGGACCATCTGAGCACATCATGGGGGAAATGCCAAGTAAAATGAGGTGGTAGCCAAGGGGAGGCTTTTGGGCTAGGGGAAGGGGTTTGTATGCCCAAATGTACAGCTCGTGGAGTGCATTGGAGCTCATGGATTGGAGGAGGCAAAAAGAGAAGCTTTATTTTGAATCAAACCGTTCAACTTGGTTTAAGGGGGAAAGATGGTGGTTGCAATGTTGAACCCTGCTGATGATGGGGCAATTTGTCCAGGGGCTGCAAAGGATATCCTAGCAATTGAATACTGTGGGGGGCTGGGAACGTGTCCCAAACTCATTTATGGGATAGGACTTACTCCACATGATGCCATTTGGCATTTACAGAGATGAAAGAATTTGTAGCGCCTTATCGTGACTACTGGACACAGTGGGTTTCAAAATTTGACAGTGAGTACTTGTTCCACAATACAAGGAATTTCAGTACTAAAAGCAATCAAAAAATCTGTACGATGTTGCTCACTGCATGTGGGACACATGTGGAGCCGGGCTCACAGGATCTGCAATATCTGCAGGAGGTGAAGGTTGGTATTGTTTACTGTTTGTGACTGACTGGTTTTTTCTAAGAAGATTTTAGACCCTGCTGAACAAGCCAAGCAAAGGTGCCTGAATCCTGGGATACAACATATATACTGGGGTCTGAAACGGCATGGAAGAGTGATCAGAGTTCCCAGCTGAGGTTTTGAACTGGGGCATTGAGATTGTGTGGAACAGTGAAGAAATGTTGGGAAGTGAGGTAATTGCAGGATTCTTGTAATGGGGGCATGAATAATTAGGCCTGAAACAAGACATTTCAGCAAGTGCTGTTTTCCATCAGAAGCAGGGCATTTGTGGAGATTCGTGTGATGTGAAAACTTACTGGCTTTTCCCGTTTTCACAATTTTTGTTATTTTTTGCAAGTTGGATGGGGCTGCTATGGGGCCAGTCCCAAGTACCATGCACCCCAGGGGCTGTGGGGTTAAAATGTGCCAGCTAAGCGCTGGGAGAAGTGCTGGAAATGACCATAAAAGTGCGGAAAAACTGTCATAAATCTGTCGTATAATTTCTGGAAAGTGATGAAAAATTCCCAGAAAATTATGAAAAGTGATGAAAAGTCCCAAAAAGTGATGAACCAAAAAGTCTGGGACAGTGAAGAAAAGTCCCAGAAAGTGATGAAAATGGCAGAAGCACAAAGTCACCAGAAAGTGATGAAGTACCAACGGACACTCATAAGCCCTCCTGAAAGGTCTGTATTTCTCTTCAGAACAGGAACACCTGCTCTCATCTCAGCCCTATGAATAACCTAACAGTAGTTCCCTGGCCTTGACATGAAGACCAAGCAGGAGTTTAAGAAATGCTGAGACATTTTTGAGGGCCTGACTAATGTGGATAGAATGCGAGAGTACATACCATGACTACTGAGCTTTGAAACTACTTTGCCATACAGGGTTAAGGAATGCCAATTTAGCAGTGTGTAGATGGTTTAGTAAATATGGTAGATACTAGGGGTGGGACATATGGCAAAAAACCAGTTACCGGTTTTACCGGTTACCGGTTTACAAAAAACCGGTTTACCGGATTAAAACCGGTTTACCGTACCGGATTTATTCCACTGATTTCAATGGGGAACTGTCCCCATTGAAATCAATGGGGGAAAAAAACAATACCTCCCACCTCCCCCTCCCAGGCTGTGTGGGTGGAAGGGGGGGGCACCCCCCACCCACCCTAGCCAGCCTGGATTTAAAAAAATATTTTTTTTACCCTAAGACCCTACTAATGTGGGCTCCGGGCCGCCATTGGCGACCCAGAGCCCGCACCAGCAGGTACTAGGGTGATTCTTGGGGTGGGGGGTGGTTTAACACACACCCCACCCCAGGGATCATCCTACCTCCCCCAACCAGGGATCGCCTACCTTTGGTGCTCCGGGCGGCAGCGACAGAGGCAGAGGCAGTGGCGGCAGCACAGCAGTCCAGCAGCTTCAGTGCTGGCTGGTGGTTTCAGTGCTTTCTAGACCTTCTGGGGAAACCCAGAAGTTCCCTGGAAGGCCTAGTAAGCACTGAAGCCACCAGCCAGCGCTGAAGCTTCCGGACCGCCATGCTGCCGCCGCCGCCACCACCTCCGCCTGGAGCGCCAAAGGTAGGAAATCCCTGGGTGGGGAGGTAGGGTGATCCCTGGGGTGGGGTGTGTGTTAAACCACCCCCCACCCCAGGAATCACCCTAGTACCACAGTACCTACCTGCTGGTGCGGGCTCTGGGCCGCTGGCGGTGACCCGGAGCCTGAACTAGCAGGGACTTTGGGGAATTTTTTGTTTTTTTAAAATCCAGGCTGAGCAGAGTGGGTGGGGGGTGTCCCCCCTTCCACCCGTGCAGCCTGGACTGGGAAGGGAAAGTGGTTGGGGTTTTTTTTGTTTCTTTTTTTACATTGCTGTCATTCATTTCAATGGCCGCAATGTAAAAAAATCCGGCACAGGGAACAGGTACCAGTACCCCCAAATACTGGAGTAATCTGATACTGCCGGTACAGCAAAATACCGGCAGTATCGGATACCGGATGTGCCGAACTTCCCACCCCTAGGTGATACCTAGTGACCATTGACTGATTCCCCAAGCTAGTAGCAGTAGTACACAGAGGATGGAGTGCATTTATTTATGGCAAGGATGGAACCCTGGCTTCAGAGTCATTTTGCAGTGTTCTGGGGAATATCTGAATGCCAGTTTGGGTGGGTGGGAATCAACCAGGCAAAGCTCCTTGTGTGGGGTGGGGGTCCAGTGCTACAGGAAAAGGTGGAAAGGTTACAGAATGGAAAGGAAAATTACTCGAGGCATCTTCCCTATGAGATGTGGGAATGAAACAGGCTGCTCAGGATATATGCAGCCCATGGCTTTCCTTCTCCAGGGAAGGAGGGGAGCTGCATTGCCTTGATGTGATATGAGCAGTCCATGGGTGGCATCAGAACCTCCCCACTTTCACAGAACTGTCCTGTTTGGGGGTTTGATGGTGAGTCCCACTGACTGAGAATCCTCTTGGGGCAGGTGGCGGGCTGTGGCTTGGTAAGGGATATCGTCTGAGGGGTTGAAAATGATGGGAAAATTATGGAAAGTGACAGAAAGTGATGAAATTGATGGGAAATGATGAAAAATCACAGGCACCGATATCAACAATGGCAGAAGCAGTGGTGGCTGGTGGGTTCTAAAGCTGGTAGGGCACAGGACAGAACCAGAAGTGGGTGGGGGTCAGGCAAATGGTAGGAAGAGTCAACAATGGGAGGAGCCAAGACAATGGTAGGTGGAGCCAACATAACGGTAGATGGAACCAAGACAATGGTAGGAGGAGCCAAGCCTAAAATTGTGTGCAATTTCTGGAACAGAACATGCACACAAGGAGAGCAGTTTTAGCAAACAACAGAGCCATCCATCCAAGTGAGTCCAGCGTGCATGGGGGCAAACAGGGGCACAAAGAAATCACAGACCTTTCCCCTCCACCCCCAAATCTGCCCAACCCCAAATCTCTCTTTAAAAAAGTAAAGAGTTTTAACAAACAACAGAGACAAGACTGTGAGGCTAGTGCATGGGGGCAAACAGGGCGTGTTCTTCTTAGATTGTAAACCCACTGTGCAGGGACCTGAATGTATTCCAATAACCTGAATGTGCAGAGAAAACAGAATTATCATAACAGCTAGCCCAGATTACAGAAATTTCTAATAGCTTACTTAAGGTGTAATTCAAGCAACATTATACTATCTGAAATGCACAGGCAGTATTAGGCCACAACTAAAATGCACTGAAAATGCTGCAAATCCCAACAGGATTATAAAATTCCAAATAGCACAGCATAAATGCTGCATAGAGTTTTACAGAGGGTGAGGAGTCATGCACAGTTCAGGAAATGGCAGGTAGGAAATACCCATCACATGGCATTCAAAGAAAGACACACCAAAATGCATGGAAAATGCAGGAAAACAGGATTATGTAGAATCCTAACATGCACGCCATAAATGCTGCTATTGGTCCCTGGGAGGGAAAAGATTCTCCAACTCTGATATGGCACTTCCAGTCCTTCCTACAAACTGAAAGCTGCCAGGAGATGAGTTAAAAAGAGAAAAAAACAAATGGAAAAATCCTGAAGATCCCAAATTCAAAGTAGAGTGGGGGGCAAAATTCAAAGGGGCTAATGAAGCTATTTCCTTCTCCAAAAAACACTAAAACCACACAAAGTTGCATACAAAATCAGAAAGTGTTTTTTAAGTGTTCTTAGTCACCAAACAATGTTGTCATCAAATAAATTCTTTGGAAGTACAATTACTTTCAAACCAAACAGACAACTGTTCATTAATGCTCTTTGACAACAAGTGTTGCGTGTTCACAAAATGCAGCATTGGCAATGCCCAGCTCTCAGGATAGAGGCATTCCCTTTCCAGCTCACAAGATGGAGACTGCACTCATTTCCCTGCTGCCTGAGTCCCGGGCCAAATCATAAGCAAGGAAATCTTACAACCCTATATTTTTGTAGGATATTCAAAATGCAAGAAAAAGACAACACAACCAGCAAAAGTATCCAGCTCACAAGATAGAGACTGCATTCATTTCTCTGTTGCCTGGGCCCCAGGCCAAATCATAAGCAAAGGAGATCTTTCAATATTTTTGGGAAAGTTCAAAATACATAAAAAAGCAGCACAGCCAGCAACAATACTCCATCCAGCTCACAAGTTGGAGACCCCCTCCTCTCCTCCAGTCTCCTCTCCCTCTCCATCCCACATACATCAACAATACATACTGCTTAACACTTTAAATCCCACAAGTACCTTACTAACAATTAAACAACCCTACCACTACTAAATTGAAGTAGAAAGCACACCACACTATACATTGAGACCCAACATTAGAGGCACAGTGGAACTACACATAGCAAAGTCATTCTGTCTAAACCTCTCTTAAGATGCTAAACATGAATAAGGATATATATGTGGATGTAGAAAGAACACTTTTGCAAAGATATTTCTAACCTGGTCAGAACTCAGTTGGCATCATATGATCCCTCACAGAGAACCTACGGCATCAAAATGCTTTTAGTGATTGGTTTAAGGCCAAAGAGCATGTCATTATCAAAGCCAATATTAGGGCATAATGTCCCCTGCAGAACCTCCAAACCCCTCCCTCCTTTTCCCCATGCCTCTCTCCCCCACAGAATCCCCAACTCCCTCCCTCTCCTTGTCCCCATGCCTCTCTCCCCCACACAGCCCATTATTATAGGAGTGGAGTCTAGTTCATGGATTTTCGGTGCTTACTCTGACTGCTTCACTTGCTGTCTGTGCCGTGGCATGCCGTGCATTGGTTATGCTGCGTACAACTCCAACCAGTCACGTGGCAACACCACGCCTTCCCCTGCACTACCTCACCTCCTGCCTGAGCCTGAGGTCCAGCCACCCAGGCACCATTTAAAAGAGCTCCCATAGGGCTCTTCTATCACTCCGCCCCCAGTAGCTAAAAGTCACAGTTGTAATTTGCCATTAACTTGGTATGGATGGTGGAGCCAGCTACCCATACCGCAAAATACAGTAGTTTGTCCCATGCTGTATTGCATAGTGAGTGAGGCAGAGGCTCCTTCCCTCTCCCTCCCAGGTGTGTGACTAGTCTCTCAGAGTTTGTGCTCTTTTCCAGGGGAGAAGAGAGTAGGGAGTATGGTTCCAGCAGGGAGTGAGTGAGCACATGTTCCCCGAGACAGCAGCAGTAGGGATGAGCGAACGCGGTTTGGGCATTCGGTGTTCGGCCTGAACTCGGCCCATTCAGACAGCTGAACCGAACGGCCGAACTGAACGCGGAAGTGGCTGAACAGTTCGGCAGCGTTCGGGTGGGTTCGGCGGTGTTCGAGTGGGAAAAACAGGGCTGGAAGGCTCGGGGGGGGGCAGCTGAGGAGCAGACTTCCTGGCACCAGGGGTGGAAAGGCTTGGACTAGCAATCAGTCTGCCCAATCACCATCCCTCTTTTCTTCAGACCACTGGCTTCACAGTCTGCGATTGGCCACGGGCTAGGCTGCATGGAACCAATGGGGCTTGTGGTAAGGCGGGCGCAGTAAGTAACAAAAGTCATTGCCCTCCCCCCTTTCGAATCCGTCAGAGCTAGCCACTGATCCTGTCAGCAGACATTTACAGAAGTGTCCCTCTCCCAGCAGTTTGTGTTCCTCCCAATTCATTGCCATCCTTCTATTTCACCCATTCCCACACATTTACCTCCATAGTTTCATTTATTTAGATTAGATTAGATAGATTTAGGTGTTATTTTTATTTTTTACCCCTCCCTGTGTTCTTTCTCCCTCTCCTTCATTGAATCCTTCCCTCCTCCCACTATATATTCCATCCCTGATTCCCTTCCCCTGTTTTTGGATTTATTGAGAGTAGGATTAGATTGATTAAGGTTTCATTTCAGTTTTGTACCCCTCCCTGTGTTGTTTGTTGTGGGCTGTTTGTGTCGTCCCCCCCAATCCCTGTGTTTAGATAGATAGATAGATCGATAGATAGATGATGTAGGAGTTAGCTTACTTATAGAGATAGATAGAGATAGTGTGTAGTGATTCAGTTTTAATATTTTATAGTGTGTTTGTAGGACTAGGCCTTTGTAGATATAATATTCCATTTAGTTCCATAGATTTTAGAATATTTAATAGCAGTTACTAGAGTTAGTGTAGATATATGTAATATTAGATTAAATTTTTTAATATATATATATATAAAAAAATTCAAAGTGCATTCTTTGGATTGGGTTGGAAGACATGGAGAAGGGAAACAGGAGAGGCCAGTCTGCTACCCGTAAGGCAGGCAAATGGGCACGTGGCAGAGGTGGTAGGGGCCGTGCCAGCAGAGTGGCAGCAGGCAGTAACCCGAGCCCATCACCATGCCCTAAACTCCACAGGCCTGAATTTGGCAGTCAGGCTTCCGAGACTTTCAGCAGTGGCACTAGGGGGATGGTTCGGGGACACCTCCTGCCAGCGTCCTCCACTGCCATGCAGGGCACTAGAAGGCTTGCATTCCAGGAGGCTGCGGCTGTCTCTCCTGCGGCTGCAGGAGTAGGTGCAGGTGCTTCAGGGGCAGGGTCCGAAGTACATCATGGGCCATCATCGTCCCCCATTATTGAGGTGATCCCAAGCAGTCCAGGGCTAGTGGATCCCACCCTGACTGCTAGAGGCAGGGCCCGATCCCTGGGCAATGGAAGCAGGGAGAGGAGCAGCAGCAGCAGCAGCTATGGGGGGCACAGGGAGAGTGACAGCAGCATGGTGGGCAGTTGATCAGCCTCAGGGTCAGGGTCCCAGTACTCCCCTTCGTGGGGGGACATGATTGTGATTGGGGACAGCAAGGCAAACACTCCCACGGAGATGTCTGAAGCTGAAGCGATGACTGTCCCTCCGAGAGCTGGTTCGCCACCATGTTCTGCCCCTCCCAGCAGCGCTGGCAGCAGTGTGTCACCCGGTGCGGGCCAGAAGGAAGGAGAGGGCAAAAAATCCTCCATCTGGGTGCATTTGAAGTTGGTGAGGATGGATAATCCCAGGGAGGTGTAGTGCACTTTGTGCCAGAAGGTGGTGAAGCGTGGGCAGGTGCTCACCAACCTTGGCACAACTGCCATGGCAAGGCACCTGAGGGGATGCCACAGTGCTCTGCTGCTAAGCCCTTCACCAAGGGGTGCGTGGTGACCGATAACACGGCCAACAGATTGAGGGTAGTCTGTGAGGGGGGCTTCACCAGCATCCCTTGTGCCACACACACCCTTCACCTGGTGGTCAGGGAAGCTCTGGGCTTTGGGGAGAAGGGGATAGGGGCAGGCACCCTTAGCTCCCTGATTGAGTGGGGGTGGAAGCTGGCTGGTTTCTTTACCCAGAGCGTGAAGGGCAGTGACCTACTCTGGGCAAAGCAGGCCGAGCAAGGCTCCCCAGTGCACCAGCTGGTTCAGGATGTGTCCAAATGGTGGAATTCGACGTTCCTGATGTTTGAGCAGCTTCCTGAGCAGAAAGCCACCTTGCATCAGATGCAACTGGTGTCGGACAGTGGAGCACCTTCAAGGTACAATGGGGTGGAATGGGAGATCCTGGAGCACACAGTCTTTGTTTTGAGACCATTCCTGGCCATGACAGAGACTATCAGCTCGTCCACAGCCACCATCAACCAGGTGACTCCTCTGGTCCAGAGTCTCCTCAGGAGGCTGGAGGAAATTCTCCAGGGGCAGGATTGTGGCCCTCAGGGCAGGAAGCTGGCCGATGAAGTGGTTGCCCTGGTGCGGCAGCTGAAAGCAGGAGGAATACGTGTTGGCAACCATGTTGGACCCCAGGGTCAAGGGCAGCATGGAACACCAGACAGTGCTCTGTGGGCACTGGAAGGGTAATCTTGAGCTGGTGGAGAGGGTCCGGCAGGCAGAGCGGGCTCTGGAGAGTGTATGGCAGCAGCAGCAGCAGCAGCAACAGCAGCAGCAGCAGCAGCAG
>QEPC01015122.1:56519-83256 GCA_003113815.1 Sphenodon punctatus | reverse complement strand
TCTCACAGGGGGACCAAACCCTCCCCCCTCTGTTGGGTCGAACCCCGCCTTACACCTGGGAGACCTACCCAACCCAGTCCCCCCTCCTCCCCCACACATTAGGGGAGAAGCTCATCCCCACATTCCCCTCCCATCCATCCCCTCCTCCACTCATACCCAACAACTTGCCCTATAAAACCAGTACTCTAATACCAGTCAGCCCCCCCCCCAGCCCTCACCTAAGGGCCACACCCATGAGCCCTTGGGTAAAACCCCTAGGTAACCATTGGACCACCTGTCCTTCAACCCCCTCCCACCAGAAGCTGTAATCATTAAAGGAAGTGAACAGTAAGCTCCCAGCCCCAGTCATTAATCCTCTGCCCGGCAGCAAACACTGGAACCATCCTCCAAACTAAATGTCATGATCCAGGGAGCCGGTGGAAAATATCTAGCCGCCAATAGAAACATCTGGCCGCCACCTCCACTTTGGTCCGCGGGATCTCCCCTCCTTCCACAGACAATGTAAAACCTGAGTGTTTCACCAGGCATTTGGTGAGGGAGAGATGGGTAATGGGTGTGTGTGTGTGTGGGGGGGGTGTCTTCTTTTCTGTTAGGGGGGAGGTTTGGGGTTTTAGTTGGGCCTTGCTGGGTTTGCTGATTTTAATTGTTTTATAATGTAATTTGTATTTTTATATTCTATTTATTGTACACCATCGCAAGCTACCATTTGGCAGGAGTGTGTGTGTGTGTGTGAGGGGGGTTATAAATGTTTAATAAACATAAGCATAAATATATTTCAGTTCTCACTAATCAACGTTTGCTGAATCTAATGCTAAAACTGTAATGTGTGCATTTGATATTCACATAGTAAATGACTTAATTACCCTATAAGTTGATCTTTGTTCTGTTCCACAAGAGTAGGAGGAACATTAGAAACGATGACTTGCATATCCAGCTGATTGACCACAGAGACCTGGAAAACAGAAGTGAAATTCAATTGGATCTTCCATGCATAACATTCTAATAGTACAAAACCAACACTGTTTTCCTGTCTTCATAGCCATGCCCTAATGTAATGATTTCCCATTTTAGTTCAATTTTTAATTCAAGAATAAGTGAATTGGAAAACTTGCTCTTTTTAGCCGCCAAAAAGCAATAAACAGTAGAAAGAATTTAACTACAAGCAAGCTGTAGTACAATATGAGAATGGTAAGTTTTGGAGGGGTTTAAAATCTGTTTTTTCTCCACTTTATGTGTTGCTGAATGTTTTACTTGAGTTGCAACATTTCAAACATTTGCATGAAATAAAACAATTCTGATTGGTTCAGAGTATATGAAGTCAGATGTAAATTTTTATCTTTTGTGATACTCTGGAATTGTATTTCAAAGAAGCAAAAGGGTCCATAAATAATATATTACTTGCATTCTCTTATCTTGAATATGTTATGCCTTCTCCTGTGATGGACAGGTGAATAACTTGTAAAATCAATAATTTATGTTTGGCTTTATAACAAATTATATATATTTGCCTGTGTAGAAAATGTAGGGTTTGTCATGTTGGTCCCAAATATAGGCATTAGAGACAAAGGAGTACAGCAATATTTATAAAAACATGAGTGGTGTGGAACTTGTAAACAGGGAATGGTTATTTACCCTCTCAACTAGTACTAAAACTAGGGGACACTACATGAAACTCACGGGTGGCAGAGTAAAAACAAACAAAAGAAAGTATTTTTTTACTCAGCGTACAATTAGGTTGTGGAATTTACTGCCAGAAGAGGTGGTCAAGGCCAGCAGTATAGCCGAGTTTAAAAGAGGTTTGGACAAGTTTCTGGAAGATAGGTCCATTAGCAGCTATTAGCCAGACAGGATTGGGGAACAAAACCCTTTACTGTCGGGAGCCTGGGGATGACCCACAGGGGATGGATAGCATGGTGACCTGTTGGGTGCTTCTCCCAGGCCCCTGTGATGGTCACTGTCTGAGACAGGATGCTGGGCTTAATGGACCATTCGTCTGACCCAGTATGGCACTTCTTATGTTCTTATGTTTTATTGGACCTCACAGTTGGTGAAGGTATGCAAGCTTTTGGACCTCACAGGGTGGTGCCTACTTCTCAGAATGAATTCCCTAGTAAAGCACTGACTAGTGACAGTGATAAATTTCTAATGCAAGGCAAGTGGGATTTGAAAGCGCTGAAGCATTCATATTACCACATGTGTGACAAAGAAAATGACCTCAAAATGTTGACATTATTTTGCATGCATTCTAAACCAGTTTTGTCAAGATTTTCTCTAAATAATCTTGATGAAAGTACTATCACATATCTTTTGAATTCTGTCTACTGTCTCTACCCAGTGCCTTTCAAAGACAGGCAAGCTCAAAATCATCAGAAGGAAAGGATGACGTCTGTCAGGGTAAACAGAGACCCTCTTCAAACAAGCCGGCGGTGTGAGGGGAATGGGTGGAGGCTGCGGTGGGTGGGTGGTGCATGGGCAGTCCAATACACAGATGCCCACCCACCTCCACTCATGGAGCATCTATCATTGATGCCCACTGCTCCATGCATGGGCGATGGGAGGAGGTGGGTGGAGTGCAGAAGCGCACACGTACCTCCACCCACCTGCTGTGGTGATCACACAGATGCCACCCCCTCACACCCACACATGTGGGCAAGGGGGGGGGGGCGCCCTTGCAAAAAGGGCCTGTGTTCTGGAAATTAGTTCTTTATTTCTGTTAGCAAGAATTCTGACCAAACCAGAAGCATCAGTATTTAAAGATTTGCTAGAGTTTACAAAGTAACACATCATGTAGCACACCAAATTGGTAGGTATGAAGCTCTAATCTTAATGATGGTTGAAAAGTTTATTATTATCATACATTTTGTAACTGACTTTATTCCCAGTTTTGAGTGAGAAATTAAAATCAGAAATCCATGTGAAAACGGCCACTGTCCATAGAGGTTTAACAACTAACGTGCTCAATTTTGCTGACTTACTGAAGGATTCTCTAATCATGTTCTGAAAAAAAGGACACCACTAAGAAATCTAAAAACCAAGCTATTTCTTTTCAATGTATTTATTAATGATCTGGAAAAGGGTGTTAAGAGAGAGGTGATCAAATTTGCAGATGACACCAAGTTATTCAAGGTAGTTAAAACATGAGCAGACTGTGAAGAACTGCAACAGGATCTTATGAGACTGGGTGCCTGGGCATCTAAATGGCAGATGAGATTTAATGTGGACAAGTGAAAAGTGATGCACATAGGGAAAAATAATCCAAACTATGAGTACANTGTGTGTGGGGGGTTATAAATGTTTAATAAACATAAGCATAAATATATTTCAGTTCTCACTAATCAACGTTTGCTGAATCTAATGCTAAAACTGTAATGTGTGCATTTGATATTCACATAGTAAATGACTTAATTACCCTATAAGTTGATCTTTGTTCTGTTCCACAAGAGTAGGAGGAACATTAGAAACGATGACTTGCATATCCAGCTGATTGACCACAGAGACCTGGAATACAGAAGTGAAATTCAATTGGATCTTCCATGCATAACATTCTAATAGTACAAAACCAACACTGTTTTCCTGTCTTCATAGCCATGCCCTAATGTAATGATTTCCCATTTTAGTTCAATTTTTAATTCAAGAATAAGTGAATTGGAAAACTTGCTCTTTTTAGCCGCCAAAAAGCAATAAACAGTAGAAAGAATTTAACTACAAGCAAGCTGTAGTACAATATGAGAATGGTAAGTTTTGGAGGGGTTTAAAATCTGTTTTTTCTCCACTTTATGTGTTGCTGAATGTTTTACTTGAGTTGCAACATTTCAAACATTTGCATGAAATAAAACAATTCTGATTGGTTCAGAGTATATGAAGTCAGATGTAAATTTTTATCTTTTGTGATACTCTGGAATTGTATTTCAAAGAAGCAAAAGGGTCCATAAATAATATATTACTTGCATTCTCTTATCTTGAATATGTTATGCCTTCTCCTGTGATGGACAGGTGAATAACTTGTAAAATCAATAATTTATGTTTGGCTTTATAACAAATTATATATATTTGCCTGTGTAGAAAATGTAGGGTTTGTCATGTTGGTCCCAAATATAGGCATTAGAGACAAAGGAGTACAGCAATATTTATAAAAACATGAGTGGTGTGGAACTTGTAAACAGGGAATGGTTATTTACCCTCTCAACTAGTACTAAAACTAGGGGACACTACATGAAACTCACGGGTGGCAGAGTAAAAACAAACAAAAGAAAGTATTTTTTTACTCAGCGTACAATTAGGTTGTGGAATTTACTGCCAGAAGAGGTGGTCAAGGCCAGCAGTATAGCCGAGTTTAAAAGAGGTTTGGACAAGTTTCTGGAAGATAGGTCCATTAGCAGCTATTAGCCAGACAGGATTGGGGAACAAAACCCTTTACTGTTGGCAGCCTGGGGATGACCCAGAGGGAATGGATAGCATGGTGACCTGTTGGGTGCTTCTCCCAGGCCCCCGCGATGGTCACTGTCTGAGACAGGATGCTGGGCTTAATGGACCATTCGTCTGACCCAGTATGGCACTTCTTATGTTCTTATGTTTTATTGGACCTCACAGTTGGTGAAGGTATGCAAGCTTTTGGACCTCACAGGGTGGTGCCTACTTCTCAGAATGAATTCCCTAGTAAAGCACTGACTAGTGACAGTGATAAATTTCTAATGCAAGGCAAGTGGGATTTGAAAGCGCTGAAGCATTCATATTACCACATGTGTGACAAAGAAAATGACCTCAAAATGTTGACATTATTTTGCATGCATTCTAAACCAGTTTTGTCAAGATTTTCTCTAAATAATCTTGATGAAAGTACTATCACATATCTTTTGAATTCTGTCTACTGTCTCTACCCAGTGCCTTTCAAAGACAGGCAAGCTCAAAATCATCAGAAGGAAAGGATGACGTCTGTCAGGGTAAACAGAGACCCTCTTCAAACAAGCCGGCGGTGTGAGGGGAATGGGTGGAGGCTGCGGTGGGTGGGTGGTGCATGGGCAGTCCAATACACAGATGCCCACCCACCTCCACTCATGGAGCATCTATCATTGATGCCCACTGCTCCATGCATGGGCGATGGGAGGAGGTGGGTGGAGTGCAGAAGCGCACACGTACCTCCACCCACCTGCTGTGGTGATCACACAGATGCCACCCCCTCACACCCACACATGTGGGCAAGGGGGGGGGGCGCCCTTGCAAAAAGGGCCTGTGTTCTGGAAATTAGTTCTTTATTTCTGTTAGCAAGAATTCTGACCAAACCAGAAGCATCAGTATTTAAAGATTTGCTAGAGTTTACAAAGTAACACATCATGTAGCACAACAAATTGGTAGGTATGAAGCTCTAATCTTAATGATGGTTGAAAAGTTTATTATTATCATACATTTTGTAACTGACTTTATTCCCAGTTTTGAGTGAGAAATTAAAATCAGAAATCCATGTGAAAACGGCCACTGTCCATAGAGGTTTAACAACTAACGTGCTCAATTTTGCTGACTTACTGAAGGATTCTCTAATCATGTTCTGAAAAAAAGGACACCACTAAGAAATCTAAAAACCAAGCTATTTCTTTTCAATGTATTTATTAATGATCTGGAAAAGGGTGTTAAGAGAGAGGTGATCAAATTTGCAGATGACACCAAGTTATTCAAGGTAGTTAAAACATGAGCAGACTGTGAAGAACTGCAACAGGATCTTATGAGACTGGGTGCCTGGGCATCTAAATGGCAGATGAGATTTAATGTGGACAAGTGAAAAGTGATGCACATAGGGAAAAATAATCCAAACTATGAGTACACAATGCTGAGTACTAAGCTAGGAGTTACCACTCAGGAAAAGGATCTGGGGGGATTGTGGACAATACACTGAAATCTTTGGCCCAGTGTACAGCAGCAGTCAAAAATGCAAACAGAACGTTAGGAGTTATTTTCAAAGGGATAGAGAATAAAACTGAGGATGTCATAATGCCTCTATACAAATCAATGGTGCAACCGCACCTGGAATATTGTGTGCACTTCTGGTCACCCTAGCTCAAAAAAGACGTAGCTGAACTAGAAAAGGTACACAGAAGGACAACAAGAATGATAAAGGTTATGGAATGGCTTCTGTACGAAGAGAGACTTGACAAGCTGGGTCTCTTCAGCTTCGAGAAGAGAAGACCGAGAGGGGACATGATAGAGGTTTATAAAATCTTGAGTGGTGTGGAACGAGTAGATAGGGAACTGTTATTTACTAGGGCTGGGAAGTTCGGATCATCCGGTATCCGATACTGCCGGTATTTTTGTGTACCAGCAGTATTGGATTACTCCGGTATTTGGGAGTACTGGTACCAGATCCCCCATGCCGGATTTTTTTACATTGCAGCCATTGAAATGAATGGCCGCAATGTAAAAAAAGAAACAACCCCCCCCAAACACTTTCCCTCCCCAGTCCAGGCTGCGCGGGTGGAAGGGGGGACACCACCCACCCACCCTGCCCAGCCTGGATTTTTTTAAAAAACATTTTTCCCCGAAGTCCCTGCTAGTGCGGGAAGTTCTCCGGAAGTTCCCCGGAAGGCCTAGAAAGCGCTGAAGCCGGCAGCCACAGCCATCGCGGAAGCCTCCGGACCGCCGCCGCCACTGCCCAGAGCACCAAAGGTAGGCAATCCCTGGGTGGGGAGGTAGGGTGATTCCTGGGGTGGGGTGTGTGTTAAACCACCCCCCACCCCAGGGATCACCCTAGTACCTGCTAGTGCGGGCTCCGGGACGCTGGTGACGGCCCGGAGCCCGCACTAGTAGGGACTTAGGGTAAAAAAAAAAAAAATTGAATCCATGCTGGGCAGGGTGGGTGGGGGGTGCCCCCCTTCCACCCACACAGCCTGGGAGGGGCAGGTGGGAGGTATTTGTTTTTGTATTTTGTGTTTGTATTTGGGGACAGTTCCCCATTGAAATCAATGCAATAAATCCAGCATCAGTAATCTGGTTTTAATCCGGTAATCTGGTTTTTTGTAAACCGGTAACTGGTAAAACGGGTAGCCGGTATTTGGCCTGATGTCCCACCCCTATTATTTACCCTCTCAAATAGGAATAGAACTAGGGGACGCTCGATGAAACTAGCTGCCGGCAGATTTAAAACAAATAAAAGGAAGCACTTTTTCACTAAACACATAATTAACTTATGGAATTTGTTGCCAGAAGACGTTGTCAAGGCCAGCAGTATAGCTGGGGTTTTTTAAAAACTTGATAAGTTCTTGGAGAGTAGGTCCATTAATGGCTATTAACCAAGTAGCTTACGGGATGAACTTCTTACTGTTGGGAGTGAACAATGGGGAATAATTGCCCATTGTGACTATTGGTTCTTCTCCCATGCGATCGGGACTGGCCACTGTCATAGGACAAGATGCTGGGCTTGATGGACCATTGGTCTGACTCAGTATGGCACTACTTATGTTCTTAACTAAGCCAGTTTTGTTCTCAAAGAAAAAAAGCCAGCTTGATTATCACAAATAAAGTTTGAACTATGTAAGCGCTTTGGCAGAAATGCCTTAATATAATTTCACATCAAAACCTGATGTTTTGTCAGGAAAGAAATGGGCATTCCCCAAAGTATGAATAGGAGTTAGGTATAAGAATCTGTAGATCTTGAGGGATCTTTGATGTTGAATTCAACTTAAAATACTTAAATTGTTTTTGAAATATCATCAGATATATTGATCTGCATGTGCAGATTCCCGTGTAAGAAAAATTGAAATCTACTGAACTTAAAATAAATTTCAGGGTAAGTTCATTGAATGGAACTCTAAAGCAATGAGTAACTGAGCACAATTAACTGTGTTACTCAGTCCTATTCATGAGTGCTTTAGATCTTTAAAAACTAAGAGTAACTTTATTTTTGGTTTTGAAAAGATCATGGAATTATATTTCTGTATATAAATATTTATAAAAAGCAACCTGAGACATTCACCCCTTTGGAGTTATTATTTGGACAAATTAACTCCTTCACTTTCACCAGAAAGAGATGGAACATATGCAGGGGATGTGGCAGACCTGCATGTGAGATGGGACTGAAACACAGCTTCCCCGTTGACCCAAACTAGGCTCCAGAGGGGCCAGATCCCATCAACTGGCAGAAATATCATTTTCACTTCTTGTAATACAAAATTACGCTATAAGCTCCTTGAGAGTTTTTACCCATCCTGTAAAGCATACAGTACAGTTCTGAGTCCTGTAAAATTAATATAAATGAAAACAAAGTGTTTTTATGAGATATATGCTGTGGGGGTCAGAGGGAGTCAGAAAGTAATATGGAGAGACAAGGTCTTCATGCAGATTACTCTGGCCTATGAAAGATCCCTCAAGATCTACAGATTCTTATACCTAACTCCTATTCATACTTTGGGGAATGCCCATTTCTTTCCTGACAAAATGAGAAAGAAACTCAACAAGGGAACGTATGTGTTTAACTTTCTCAACATATTTGATCACATTTCATGACTCAGTAGAATGGAAGGGAATGATTTCTCTTGAGTAAAGTTAAATATGCAGATGCTAAAATGCAGGAGTGGAAACTTCCTGAGTATCCAAGCCACACAAATTCGAATAACTTCCATGCAGTAGAAAATGTGACCCATTATTTACATTTGCATGTTGCATGCTTTGCTATGCCCCAAAGATATATTAGAAAATTGTGGCCTTGTTTTAAGAAGTGCTGATCAGCCATAGCTCCCATCAAAGTCATTGATTAGACAAAAATTAGGCAAAAATGAATTTGCATAGACATGTTTAAAGTTGCAAACTACAAATGTCTTTAACATTAACAGTGTTTGGGTAATATGACAATATTATTTGATCAGAATCCTTTTAAATAGGAAGGAGTAATTTTTGCACTTTTGTATATCAAAACATAAGAAAATAAAAGATTTTTTTTAAAAACAAAAATACCTGAAGATATTTTTCTCAAATTTCCACAAAAATTATCTTGAACACAGATGAAATCTGACTTCTGTCCCAAAGGAGTTCTTTTTCGATGCTTGAGAAAACAAAGCACTACAGGAAATTCTTTTGTTCCCTTAATTGTTTTGACAGTTTTGCATACACCAATAGTTATGAATGTGTTATCTGACGTAAGATAGTACCTGTATATCATATAGGCCCTGATCCAAGCTTCAGGGTATGAATGAAACATAACATGAATTAAACATATCACCAAACCTGCCCTCTCCACATGCACCCACAATATGTGCATACATAGTGCCCCAGGCAAAGCCCCTTGCCTCTAGACAGCATTGCTACCCACATCCTGTACTGCACTCCAGTCTCTCCCTCTGCCAGGGGTGTATGGTTGCGTGGTGGGGGACTTTGCCTGGGGCATTATACATGTGCACAATGGGTACTTTCAGACGTTACGGGCCGCCGGTCCACCACAGTGAACCACCAGGGGGGGTGAACAGCGCAACCACGCCCGGGGGTGGGAAAACGACCCAAACAGACGTGCCGGGAACGGGACCACAGGCCGGAACAGGACCGCACCATCGCGGGCCGCGGCAGCACAACAGACGTGCAGCCAAACCCCCGCCGGGCGCTAAACCCCCACAAGGCACCGGGCAGGGGCGGGACACAGACATGGCCGCCTGAGGGCAAACGAAGCCACAAGGCACACAAGGGAACGCCCACACAAGGGAAACGGGAAGGGAGGGGGGAAGAGCGAGAACAGGCTGACAGCCGGCTCACACAGCGGTCCCGCAGCGGGGCACAATGCACGGCCACACGCCCGGGCACACACACACACACACACACACACACACACACACCAGGGAAAGGCCGGGAAGGGGGGAAGGGGCGCCCGGAACACCCCACCCGGAACACCGGCAGGGAGGGGGGGGCACCACCACGGGGCAAGGCACAGACAGCAGCAACCCCCACCCCCACACCACCCCAGTCCAGTCCAGTCCAAGGAGGTGCCCCCACAGGAACAGAGGCAGTCTCGGGGGGGGGGGGCGGACCCCCGGAGCAAGGCACGTTGGGGGCCCCCAAAGCACAGCGAGGCCGGCGGAGGGGCGCCAGGAGGAGGAGGAAGGGGGCCCCACAGTCAAAGGCTGGCACAGGCAGGGCAGCCGGGTCCAGCGGTGCTCCTCCGCAGCACCAGCGACGCTCAGGCAGCACCCACGGAGTCACGGGGATGGAGGGGGCCCAGGACCACGGCCAGGGGCAGCAGCAAGCAGCGAGGCGGGCGGGAGCTCACCGAGGTGGGGTCCGCAGGTCGGGAGCGGCCAGCGGGGACCAGGCCCCCCCCCGGGCCGGGGCGGGAGCCCACACGGGGGCACCACGCGGGGGGGGGCAGGCCAGCGACGCGGGGCTCACGGGCCGCTGCCGGGGGCCCCGCTGGCCCCAGGGCCCGGGTGGCCCGCCCGGTGGACCAGGTGGGGCCAGTGCAGCATGCCCCGGCGGTACCCCTGCAAGGACATGTAGTGGGCGATCAGGTAGTAGGCCTCGAAGGGATCGGGCATGGTGAGGGCCAGCTGCACATCCACACGCGCCCACACCGCCAACAGGGATGACATCTCCACCGCGGAGGGCTCCGGCACACAGCAGGCAGCAGAAGGGGGCCACGGAAGATGCCCCAGCTCCAGAAGCCGCTGGAACGCCGCCCCACGGGTGCGCTGGTACCCACGGGCCCCGTGAACACAGGAGAAGTAGCTCACGGCCAAGGCAGGGCCACCCTCGGCCAGGCACTCCGAGTAGGCGCCCAGACCACACACCACCAGCGCTGACACGGTCTCCGAGGCGCTCCAGGGCACATGGGCGCACAGCACCTCCGGGATGCGCCCCTCGGGGAAACGAGCCAGCCCCAGGGCCTCCGCATGCAGCCGGCAATCACGGGCGCTCACCACATGGCCAAAGTAACGGAGCCCGGAGCTCAGGCTCTCGTAGGCACCTGCACGGCTCCCCGGCCCGGCCAGGAGCAGCTGCACGGCAGGGGTGTGCCACAGGTCGCACAGAGACATGGTCTCGCGGAAGGCCCAGATATGGGGGGCCCCTTGGGGGCCGGACAGCGGGAGCCCCATGGATGGGCAGCCAGCCATGGTCCAGCACAACAGGGAATGGGACACGGAGCCCGGAGGGCACACAGACTGCCCAGGGCCGGGAGAGGCTCGGCCCGGCCCCCGGGACAGGGAACACGGGCCCGCACCGCAACATTGTAGCACAACAGAGCGAGGCGTGGGGTGCGGGCCCGGCACAGCTGCAGAGAACAACAGCGAGCTCTCTGTCTGCCTAATCGCACCTTCAAGGCCATCCCGCTACAAACAGCGAGGGGAGGGGGCCCGGGGTGCTGGGGGCGGGAGCAGCCGGAACGCACCGGCACAGGGCGCGCGCAGGCCCGCGAGGCCGACCCCCGGGCGGAGCCACCAGCACCGGGCCGCCATAAGCGCTCCCAGCCCCCACCGGGGCCCCAGCACCATGGAGCGCGATAGGGCAGGTGGGAACTGGATGTTCCTCGCGCTCGCGGCTGAGTGGCACCGTGACCACACTGAGCAGCTGTGCCTCCTGACCGAGAGGGTGCACCTGGCCGTCCGCCTGCGCTATGTCCTGGCCCTGCGGGCTGGCGTGCGCCTCCGGGGCCAGCAGGCCCGCAGGAGAGTCCGTGCCCGGCTCAGGGCTCGGCGCCGGGCCTGGGGGGCGTGGCTGGCCGCCTGCCGGAGCCTCACCCGGCCCGCTGCGCTCCGAGGGGCCGCGAGGCGGTTCCGCTGGGCAACGCAGACCCTCCGCCGGGCAGCGCTGCTGGCTATGCCCATAGCGCGGAGCCTATGGGTCACGGAGCGGCCCCAGGCCTGGTGGGAGCGGGCCCAGGCCCACTGGGGGGAGGCCGAGTGGGGGTCCCACTTCCGGATGGGCAAGGCCACCCTGCTGCGCCTAGCGGAGCTCCTCACGCCCTGGCTGGAGCGGCAGCACACCTCCATGCGGGAGCCCATCCCCATGGTCCAGCGGGTGGCCATAGGGGTCTGGGCCCTCGCAACGCCCGACTCCTGCCGCTCCGTGTCCCAGCACTTCGGGGTGGGGCTCAGCACGGTCGCCTGCATCGTGCGGGATGTGTGCGAGGCTGTGGAGGGCGTGCTCCTCGACAGGACCATCCAGCTCCTGGACCAGGGCGCTGTGATGGCTGGCTTCGCGGCCGGGGGCTTCCCGAACTGCATCGGAGCCGTGGACGGCACACACATCGAGATCCTGCGCCCGGCCGCGGGGGAGGCCCTGGAGTATGTGAACCGGCACGGATACTACTCCCTGCACCTGCAGGGGGTGGTGGACCACCGGGCCCGCTTCATAGACATCTACACGGGCAACTCCGGCCGGAGTCACGACGCCAGGATCATGACCATCTCCCCCTTCTATGCCCGCATGTACCGGGGGGACTTCGCGGACATGGGCATGAGGTGGATCGAGGGTGTTCCCATGCCCCCCTGCATCCTGGGGGACCCCGCCTACCCCCTGACCCGCTGGCTGATGAAGGTCTACCCTGTCCCGAGCACCCCTGCGGAGCAGGTATACAATACCCGCCTGTGTGCGAGCCGGACCGTGGTGGAGCGTGCCTTCGGGGCCCTGAAGCAGCGCTGGAGGAGTATAGCTGGCCGCCTGGACTTCACCGTCCCCACCTCCGCCCTGGTGATCGGTGCCTGCTGCGTTCTGCACAATGTGTGCGAGACCGAGGGGGCGGCCCTGGAGTACCCCGAGCCCCACCGGCCCCCCGGTCCTGTTCCCCTGTACGTGAACGCAGGGAACCCCCGGGAGTACCGGTATGCCAAAAGGATCCGGAACGCCCTTGCAACCCACATCGCCCGGGGGGGCCCGCTGTGAGGGCCTTCCCGCCCCTGGGGGCCCCACCCCCCGTTCCGTGCCCATGCCCCTGTACACGCGGTCCCACAGCCCTGTCCCCCCCACAAACGGGCCGGGGACAACTGTCTCTTTACAACACTTTATTGCCCACACAGTTCACACAATCACCCTGTGCCCCCTCCCCACCCCCGTGCCCGTGACCCCGTCCACCACCCGCCCTCATGTGGCCCTCCCCCTCCCCCCCCTTCCCACCATCCCCCCGCGTTTCCTGGGCCGACCCCTCGTGCGGCCGCTTGGGCCCACCGAGCTCTGGGAGCTCCCCTCCCCCCCACTGTCCGTGTCCCCTGCCGTGTCCTGGGCCGGTCCCGGCCCCGGCAGGGGGCCGGGCGGCGGATGGGCAGCTGTGCCCGGTGCCCCGGTCGCGCCCCGGGGGGGCTGGACCCTCCGGAGGCCCGGGGGCACTGGGAGGCGCATGCGAGGGCCCTGGGGCCGGGGGGGCGCCAGGGGCGGCAGGGCTGGGCCCGGGGGCGCCGAGGGGCCCGGCATGGGGACCTGGGCGGGCAGGGCGCCCGGAGGTGCGCCGGCCATCACGTAGGCACACATGGTGCCCGCATGCAGGAGCAGGGAGGTCCCAATGTCGTGGGACCTGTCCATCTTTGCACTGTGCTCCCGCACCATGCCCTGTATGTCCTGCCGGAGGCCCCTGAGCAGCCCCTGCTGCCGCTGGTGCTCCCGGCGCTCCCGCCTCCGCTCCAGGCGCACCTCCGCCTCCAGCCGGCGGTCTGTCTCCAGGGCCTTCTCCATGGACCGCTCTATGGCCGCCTCCATGCGGTCCACGGAGGCGATCATGCGCTCCCCCTGTTCCTCCGCCCTGCGGACGATGTCCTCCGCTTGCTCCTCCCTGCGCCTGCGGACCCGCGCCCGGTACTCCCGCATCCGCTGGGCTGGGGCTGCGGCCGGCGGAGGCGCCGCGCGCGGGGGCTGCCCTGTGGAAATGGGCGGGTGGGTCAGTGCAGGGCCCTGTCCCCTAGCGGGGTCGGGTCCCGGGGCCCCCTGCCCCCCCTCCCCCACTGAGGCCGGAGGCCCCCCTGGGCTGGCGCCCGGGGGGCCCTCCCGCCATCCCAGCCCTCCCGCCTTACCTGGGTCCGGCACCTGCTCTCCTGTGCCCTCCGCGGGGGCCTGCACCGTCTCGCTGGCCCGGTCCTGGGGCTCCCCATGTCCTGCGGGCGGGAGAGGGGGGAGCGGGTGAAGGGGGCTGGTTGTGGCCCCTGCAGCAGGGCCCCCACCCCTGCCACCGGCCCCCTGGTCATGCCCCCCCCCTGCCCTGGGGGCCCGCTTACCCTCTATGTCCGTCTCCGAGCCTTCGGAGCCCGGCGCCTCACCCTGGGAGTGCTCCCCCTGGGACCACTGGCTGAGGGTGGTGAAGGTGCCGACCTCCGACTCCGCCTGGCCGGCCCGGCGTTGGGATGTCTCCGGGCTGCTGCTGGGGGGGGGCCTTGGGGCTTCTGCGGGTCCCGGGTGGTCCTCCTGGGGGTGGGGGTCCCCTGAGCTCGTGTCTACCGGGCGGGCGGCGAGGGGAGGGGGTACCTCGGCCCGCTCCCTGCCCTGGACCACAGCGCTGCCCACCAGGCGTGGGGCAACGATGGAGCCCTTCATGTGAAGGATGCGGTCCAGGGCATCGTAGTAGGGGGCGGTGCGGGCCCCGTGGCCGGAGCGGCTGTTATTGTCCTTGAGGGCCTTGTACCCCCTCTTGAGCTCCTTGGCCTTCGAGCGACACTGGTTGACAGTGCGCTCGTGCCCCGCCGCCTCCATGTCGCGCACGATGTCCCGGTAGACATGCTCGTTGCGCTGGTTTATTGCGAGCTCCACCTGGTACTCGAGGGTCCCCCAGATCCGTATGAAGTCCCGGGTCTCCTGGAGGCCCCACTGTCCCCCTCTGTGATAGGCCTTCCTCCGGCTGGGCCCCTGCTGTTCCTCCTCCCGGTGCAGCTCATGCTGCACCTGCCTCTGCTCCTCCTCCACCTCCTCCTGGGGGTGCGCCTCCAGGGGCCGGGGGCCGGGCTCCTCCTGGGGCTCGTCCGCCCGGGCCGACTTTCGTGTCTGGGGGGGGGAAGGGGGGTGGTTGGTTGCTGGGTGAGGGTGTGGGCCCTCTCGGGGGCCCCCTGCCCCCCTGCCCTCCGCCCGGGGTCCCCCTGCCCCCCTGCCTTCCGCCCGGGGTCCCCCCGGCCCCCTCCACAGGGGGTTCCCCTGTGCCCCCTGTTCCCCTCCCAGTGGGTGCCCTTACCCGTTTCCTGGGTGCCTCCTGTGGGCCTGTTCCGGCCGCTGTCCCCGGGGCGGCGCGACCCGGCTGCAGCTGTGGGTGGTGTTCCCGGGCCGCCTCCCTGGTCGGGTGCTCCCGTGTGCCCCCTTCCTGCGCCTGTGCCCCCTCCGCCTGCATCGCTGGGCCTGCCTGCACCTCCTCCGCCTCCTGTCCCGCCGCTGTCGCTGTCTCTGCCTCCGCTCTCTTCCGCTTCCCTCCTCGCTCCATCCCGCCACGCTTGCTTGCTGCTGCTCTCGCTTTAAATCTCCCTCCGGTGGTTGTGTTGATGCTGGTTGCCTGGCAGCGACGCTGCGTGCCTTGTCCCCGGCTGGGGCTCGTTTGGTTTGGTTCCGCTCGGGGATTGGCGTCCAGACGTTACTTTTCCTTGGTTCCCTGTGGGGGTTCGTTTGACCACGCTTCCCGGGACCTTCCCCCGGCTAGCCCGGGAAGCGTGGTTGAAACTGACCCCATGTGGGTATTGAGCGTGATGAACATCTGGCGCGCGCCGTTCAGACGTTCAGGGCCCTTTGGCCCCACGGGGGGGTTGAGCATGGTTCAGTGTGGTTGAGCGTGATCTCGTAACGTCTGAAATCACCCAATGTGTACACATGTTCAAGAAATAAGTTTGGTCCGCATGTGTGCCCAACACACACAGACCTTGGATTGGGGCCTGAGAGTAAGAATTACTGTTGGTTCACCATTACTGGTACATATGGACTGAGTGTTGAATATTCAATAATTTCACACTGTGTTCATCACCATCTGAATACCTACAGTAAGCATTTAATACAGTAGCACATAAGAGCCCTTAGATTAGGTTTCATGTCTTCATAAATTAGCTAGACACAATCTTACAAGTATAATTTTTAAAATGTCTATATTTCTTCCATGATACTTTAATCTGCACATAAAATAAACGGTGTGACCAAGAAGTATTCGTATTACCTGTGTTAACCAAGCATATGGGCATCATATGTAATATCTGTTCATTGAATTGCTACGTAAGTCAGTATATTGCATTACTGTTGTGTTATTAATCTCTGACAGTAAATGTTCCTACATTTTAGATATTGCAAATTACTGCACTTCTGAGTTCTGTATTTAAATATTAACTAAATCCAACAATACAGAGAGAGTTTATCATCGTGGGGTTGTTTTCCATCCCTGGTGGAAAAAAACCATGGAAAAATATGGTAATTCGTGGCTCTACAAGTTTGAGATTTTAGGACATTGTCACCAGCACCTCTGGGCATAACATACTCAAATTTCATCCAGATATCTCGTACCATTTGACTTCTATAATAAAAGAAACTAAAAAAAGGCCTGGGGTGAAAAATTACCCCAGCGTCAATGGAGTTTTCCTATTGGGGTGGAAATCCACCCCAATGCATTTTAATTGGGGTGGATTTCCACCTCAGCTTAAAAGCAGCCAAATCAACATTTTTGAAGGCCAGTTCAGACTGCAAGATGACATGGAAGGCAAATTAACCCCTTCACTGCCACAAACATCTCTCAATGTTTCCACTAGTGTCTAATAGAAAAAAGTAGCCACAGGGCACTGGGAATGGCAGGCATGCAGGGGATGACAGGCACAGGGGTGAGTGGAGGTACTGAGGGGCTGGCTGGAAGAGGTTTCACGGGGGGACAGAACTGAGGCAGTGGGGGAACTGGCTCTTAAGGGGGGCACTGAGGCACAGGGGTGAGTGGAGGCACTGAGGGGCTGACTGGAAGAGGTTGCACGGGGGGATAGAACTGAGGCAGTGGTGGGGCTGGCTCTTGGGGGGCACTACTTTAACTTATAGAGATAGTTAAAGTTCATAAAAACCATTTTCTGTAGTTTTAATAAAAAATGTTTTTGCAAAGAAAAACGAGTAGTGTTGGTTGTTATTTATTCATGTGTGGAGCCTGGTATTTCTCATAAAACAGACTCTATAATGTCTGTGTGTGTGTGCTGGGCATAGATTGTGTGGCTACTGTAAAAAAAGTTACATTTGATTGCACACTTTCAATCCCCAGGCCAAAATCAGCTTGGGTTAGAAATCCACCCCACGATAACTCGAGTGTAATTTTTTTCATGATAAAAGGTAAGGGTTAAAACATGAATGCCTGATTTTGGGTTCCTGTGAACAGGTAAAAAGTGTGATAATGGGCTCAACTCATCATTGTTCTGTAGTCCCCATCCTCAAAGTGTATCTTTCCCAAAAGTGTATTCATCATAGTATTAATTAATTTATAGTAATATAATTAAAAATCCACTAGATAGTAACGCAAAGTCAGTTCCATGAATGGAACATACTGTATCATCAAACATAAAGATATGTAAAACTATTTGGAAACAAAAAGTCATTTTCTCCAGAGCATATTCAAACTAAATTTTAAGATTAAAAAATAAATATTTGAATTTCTCAACTTTAAGCTCACTCTCTCTCTTTGTAGATGCTTCTTCTTGGAGTTTGACCACACTCTGCTCTTTCAACAATTCTGCAGTTCTATAAAAGATACATGTACACTTATACTTACAAGTACTTCTGATTTGCTGCTCAGCCCTTTTCCATAATTGTCGGTTGCAATGGCCTGAAACTTGAAATAGGACCTTCTCATGTTTTTGAAGAGCATGGCAGTCTTTATCAGCCCTGTATAGGCTTCGATCACAAAGCCTTCTTTGCCATCCTTGATTGGGGGTATGATGAGTCTGTACTGCATGGCGCTGTAATTTCCAGTGTCTTTATCATTGGCCTAGTTGGCAAAAGAGAAGTGGAATTAAATACAATGAGTATGTATGCCAAGAGGCATCACCGTGGGTGCAGCTACATGAAATGCTCTGGGAAGACTACCACACCTTGGGTAGCCTTAACCCAGGCTGAGCAGCTGGGACACATGATGCAGTGCATTGTGTGACTGGCTGCTGCCAGATGTTCCTCACACACTGCATCCTCGGAAAAAATCTGAGGACATGTTGCGTACCAGCCTTACTCCATATGTCTAATTCTGGGTGAAAACAGACATGATGCTAACCACCCTGGTGATTATTTATGCATGTTTCAGGGCTGCATAGGGCATCAATACAGCCCTGCAACATGTACAAATAACCACCAAGGGTGGTTAAAGGGTGGTTAGCGTCATGTCTGTTTTCACCCTCTGTCAATATTCTGTCAATTCTGCCCTGGTGAACTAATTCTGACATTATCGCCAGGGCAGACATGATTTTTCAAACTGTCTAATGTGGGATTGAGAAGCAGGAAAATTTAGCATCTTTCCTTCAGACCTACATATCTGCCTATCTATTCCCCTATTTCCTTAGAAATATTTTGACTTATATTGATAGCTCTTTAAAAAAATAATAATAGCAGTTCCAGTCCTCAAAGCAGTCTACAAGCACAAACACCATTTGGGTTAGGCTGTAATACTATAGCTTTTTTTTTTTAATATGCTTGCATCGTAATAAAGTATTACAGAGTTAAAAATAGGATTTTACATTGCTTGACAATAACTTCACTTCCTCCAATACGCCGAAGACTGAGATATTGGGTGAAAACAGACATGACGCTAACCACCCTTTAACCACCCTTGGTGGCCATTTATGCATGTTTCATGGCTGCATAGGGCACCAATACAGCCCTGCAACATCCATAAATAACCACCAAGGGTGGTTAAAGGGTGGTTAGCATCATGTCTGTTTTCAGCCATTGTCTTTGATCAGGCTGAGANAAGGGTGGTTAAAGGGTGGTTAGCGTCATGTCTGTTTTCACCCTTTGACTGTGCTCTCTTGTCTGATTATCAAGTAAATGTAAAAAGGCTATCAAACAAATCCCAAATATTGGAGGACCTAAAAGTATGGTCCTAGCATTAAGTTCAAAAGAGTCTCTTTAAAATTCCAAACATCTGAACAACTCACAAAACAGATCAAATTAATCCTTATAGTAATCTTCTAATTTAAGTGGCCTCAAACTAGTCTTCTGCTCAGTAAATATTTTGTCATTTTGTTTTTTAAAAAAAATAGTTCTGCTGAGCAATGGGGAACAGGAATGCTACCGTATGCACCAGGTATGCTGTGGGAATGGGGAGGGTGGACTGTTGAACAGTAGGAAACAGGAAGACTTCACCCCATCAACACTACAAGCTCTGGGGGTTTGCAATGTGGGATAGGCTAGGCACTTCTCATCCCAGCCAAAATCAGCTGGGTGCAAAAGCCCAAGCTTTTGACAATGGCACAATGGGTCCATAAGCTCTGTCAGTGCCACCTACAGATAGCTGCTTTCATGGTTAGCATATTTTTCCTATATCCAGTGGGTGAGCTGACCTAGCTCACCACCTTCTGTTCCAAGTGCAAGGCACACTTCTTTGTTCTTCACCAATACAAACGCTTAACAGCATGTATAATCCTGTGAAAACCATAGCCAGCCACCACAACAAAAAACACCTCCTATATTGTACATCTTCCTTGGGGGAAAGAATGTGAGAAAATGATCTTGCACATAACAGATGTTAGTCACATAGCTTAATGCACTACTGGAAGGTGGTCAGATACTGTAACACTGAGGCCATAGAAGTCCCTGCGTAGAAGAGCGTAGAATAAAATATTCAGATCTTGATGCCTAAATCCAGAGGTAGACCCCTCAAATATAAATAATTCTATTCCCAGAAATGCCTAATACCCACAAATCATGATTCAATACGAGTTGCAGGTGATCAGTGTGTGACTTTTATTTTGGAACTCATCCCTGGCTTGGAATTTTTTACATGTATAATTAAATGTGGGTAAAGCTTTTAGAGTTGCTTGAATGCAAACTGTCACGTGCAAAGTATCCTAATTTCAACTACTTTAAAATTGATATTTCCATTTCCTGCTCCCCTTTTTGGTGTAATTAATACTTTAATAAAAGAGAATGAAACAATAGCATATTCAGCTTGTCAGAGTCACCAGAGTGAGCTTGTGCCCCATCACTGACATGGGCACAAGCTCCTTTATTGGGTCAATTTCTCTTGGTCAGAGTGTTCATGTTTTTGAGCTACATCAGATTTCCTCTTTAAGAAAATCAGAAGAAAGTTAGAACTGATCGTGAACTAAATGAAAAAGAAGCTACATTCGATAAGAATATGAGAGTTTGCAGCAACTTCAAAGTTCACAGGCTCATTAATGACAAGCCTAGAGGGAGTCTCTTGAAATGAAGTCACCAACAATTAGCACATTAAACGGTTCTAAGACATAGAAGATAATAGATACTAAAGGTAATTTCAGACGTGATGGGCCAATTGACCCGCCATGCTGAACCACGGTCCCGGATCCATTTCAGATCCCAGACAGGAATCAGTCCAGCCAGCCATTCGACATGCCAGCTGATTCCTACAGGGAATCGGGGAGAGGGCGGGGCTGTGTGGTGTGATGTGCAGCTGCACAGCCCTGTCCCCCTGCGCTCCCCCGGCTGCCCACCCTCCGGGACATGGGCGGGTGCAGCAGCCAATTCGGCTGCTGCGCCCGATCCCACATCGTGGTCTGGGCCACGATCCGGCCAGCGGAAGGTAACAGACATTACTTTCTACCGATTCTGGACCGTGGCCACTGTAACCACGGTTTGGGCCCGATCACACCGCAATTCTGGACCTCTGGGCAGCCAGAGGTCCAGAATTGTGGTCAAAATGATTCCTGCTGGAGGTTCACCACGGTAAACATCTGGTGGAAATCATTTAGACATTACGGGACTTTTGGTCACCACAGGGGTTTCACTGTGGTTGACCGTGGTCTTGTAACGTCTAAAATTACCCCAAGTTAGAGACTAGCGAGAGAATGTGTTGCCCTCAAACGTAAGAGATGGAGACATTAGGTGAAAACAGACATAACATGAACTCTACTTTAACACCGCTTTAACATTTCTTATGCATGTTGCAGGACTGCATAGGGCACCAATACAGCTGTGCAACATGCATAAGAAATGTTAAAGCAGTGTTAAAGCAGAGTTAGCGTTATGTCTGTTTTCACCCATCAGGTGTTTTTAGACAAGCACCTCCCACCCATCACCCACCCATGTGATCATGTATATTGAATGGTGCCAATGAGGCCCTGTAACATGCATGATGGGTGGGTGGGTGATGGGTGGGGAGGCGTTTGTCTAAAAACATCCAAAGTTATTCAGGCAATATCTTATATTGGTCCAACTATTGTTGGTGAGAGTGCACAAGCTTTTGGGTCACACAGGGCCCTTCCAAAGGCATGCCAATACGCCAGAACTAAATGGAGGAAAAGCAAGAACAGGGGTGTGCATATTTATATCTATATCTATATATATGAGAGGGAGCTGTAGAAAAGTGATCATTGATGTTTCAAACATTTAATATCAGTGAGGTTAAAAGCCATGTTTAAACATTTGAAATACCAGTGATTAAAATGTCCTAGAGTTCAGGGACTGGGTTCGACTGAGCCCCCTCACTCCATGGTATCTACAATCCTGGCCTGGAACACTTTGTCTCCATAGTTAGACACTGTTACAATATGTCATCAACATCTCTATTTAGCCCATTGCTTACTGTGTTAATTAGGATCATGAAGTCCAACATTCCAATAGAGGAAAAAAAACAGAGAATTCTGAAACTCTTATTAGACAGGTAGAACTGTAAAACTAGAGCCTGTGGGGGACTGCAGAAAAAGGCAGTATAATCGTAAATAATAGTGAAACGGCAAAAAAAATAATTTTTAAAAATGAGAAAATAAAGAACAAACCAAATGGTTAGAAAAAGGTTCTTGTTTTAGGGTTTATAATAAACAGGGTATTATTATAGGCAGGGATAATTTAATTGAGGTTATACTGTAGAATATTGAATACTAATTTAATGCAATACATTGAATGACTAGGGGTCTCTAGAAACCTGCTGACTGAAAATCCTTAAGGCCTCAGAGAGCAAGCACAGCATGGGAAGCATCAGCACTGCAGGGTTTCAGACATCATTCTCCACATGGATATATCACCTATTCTGGAGGATAGCGAAAACAAATTCAGTATCCAACAAAATATTTGACCTTTCTGTTGACACTGCTTATGGATCTGGCAGTTTGGGATGTGGCTTGGTTGTGAGGTCCACGAAAGATGCTGGAATTATCAATTCATTAGCCACTAAATAAACCTCCAGTTCTAACAGGTTTTTGTTCGGTATCAACGTGAGCTGGATTCAGCAGCATACAACTGAAAATCCACTCCCAATCCTTCGTGCATTCCAGTCTCACTTGTAGGATCATCCTTAATCATGAGCCTGAATGTGCTAAAGGAGCTCGTAAAATGAATGGGCTTTTCTTTTTAAAGATTGGTGCCACTAAGCAGATGGCAAATTCAAATGTTTCCAGTCAGAATTGCTGGCACATAAACTAGCTTTTAAAATGCAATAATTTTGCCTGCAGGAATTTACAGCTTGTTATTTTCCATTCAAAGAGCTACATCTGTAGTCCCACTATTTTCAAGTCTCTGATGTTTGTGCTTTGCATATCTGAATCAATTTGTTCTCATTTAAAACAGCCCTAATAAAATGAACAGTTTATAAGAATTATTTTTGATATTACAATCTAAGACAGGGCATGCCAACTTTAGCCACCCTACCCTGTCCCTAATAATAGTCATTCCAGAGACTAACAGTATTGAAACGGCCTGAATTGAGAAAAAGCACAAAAGGGGGTGTGTTGGGGAAGGAAGCAATCTACATTGGACTTCTTTTCTTTTTTCCCAAGAGAAAGTATATGTAATTGCAGTTTAGCATGTTAGTGTAAATTTTTTGCATTTTGATTTCTTTGCACCATTTGCTTTTAAACATATCATTTAAACATTGATCAATGTCTTGAATCCCTAGATATCATTTTATTCTAACCATCAAAATGTCCAAGAAAATATACTTTAAGAATAAACAAAAGAAAAATCATAGACCCTTTTTACATGGAATGTCACTGGCGGGGGTTTCCATGTGCTCGCTGCTGCGGGGGCAGTGTGGCTGTGGGTGTAGATGGGAGCACACCCATCCCTCACCTATCCCCACCCATGGAGCAACCTGTGTTTTTGCCAGCTGCTCTGTGCACGAGGGGTGGGTGGGGATGCGTAAGCTGTGGAAGTGCGCACCCATGCACCTCCACATTTACACGAGATGCTCCCCTGTACGGACAATGGGTGTCAATGTGTGAGAACATCTCATGTAAAAAGGGTCATTAAAGAGAAGAACTAAATTATTCTCAATAATTTATTCTCAATTTATTCTAAACACATTAGGGATCTAACATTAACAAAATAGACATTCTTTTAAAGAAATTATCTTTGAGTTTGAAATTTCTACATTATTATTCTTAACGTAGCAAGCAGCTTCTTATCAGAGGCCAGATGCTTTAGCAGATGTGCATCTTAGAGGGTGTACTGCTGTCACTGCTAATACTTTTCAGTATACGCTACCTACGCCTAACATAAGCTTTGTTCACTAGAGATTTCTCTTGCTTTTAAATTATGTTTTTGCTATTGAAAGACTGTAACCGGCAAAACATCCTGTCACTTGTAATAAGTGCATACTCTTTGTTTACAGTGATGCTTTTCTCCTGATGCTGCCCTAGCGTAGGTGAAAGCTTTTCAAATGCATCCATTCTTTCATCTTTTAAAAGTTAGATTTAAGTTCAGAAATCAAACTGTTCGTGTATGGGTTTTTTGGAGGAATGGCATGCACCCTTTGAAGTGGTAGAGGATAAAGATAAGGAAGTTACTGGTAAACCAGCTCAAAGAATTGAAGTTTCCGAAATTCCTTTTAGTAACAGTTTTTAAAACCCAGACATATTTTTATAAAAAGAAGAAATAATAATCAACTTAGCAAGGTCAAACGGTAAGGTCACAACTGTAGAAATAGGAAGGATCAGAAGCATGGGATAGGACAGATCGGGCCCAAGACGCTTGTACAGTCAAGCCAGACAGATCCATACAGAGTCTCATACTATACTAACTCCAATTAGCGATAAAGCCATATGAATTAAATAAGACCTGGAGCCACATAGTCAACCAATTATGTTCCAAAGCTCTCTCACACATAGGCTACAAAATCTGTTGTAGTTTTATGTGCAGGAAAGAAACCTTTTGTTTATAACTATGTGTGAAAACAAATATTATTTTTTGTGTAGATGTGGAATTGATGATGTATGAAAATGTATACACGGATCATGTGATGTAATTACCAACTGACTGGATACAACACATAAATATTGACATCCTGATTCAAGGATGCTTTCCTATAAGAACTCGTTTGAAACTTTGTCTCTCAGACCATCTTGGGCTTTCCTGTCCTGGCCTCCAGAATGTATTCTTGTCTATGTACAGTAGGAGTGTCATCCTGTACCTTTTATCCTTTCTCTTAATTAACCTTTGTCTCTACCTACTGTCACTCCTTGGAGTCCTGTGTGACTCCCCTGTCGGCCCAGTCTCAACAGATTGATCCCTCTAATAACAGCAAAGAAAAATATTAGAAATGTGGGCAGAAAATAACAAAATTTTATTCAAATTTTTAAAAATGCAATTTGGGAAAATAAGAAGAAAACTCCTGTCACCATTACAATCCAGCGGAGTTTTACCATTGATTCAATGGTGCCAGGATTTCACTTGAAAACATGGAGTAAGGCCACATGAGCCATTATTCCACATTAGCCCATATGCACAGGCATTACCCCATGATTTTACCCACTGCCACCTTGAGGCAGGTGTCCGGCTGCCATGTGATGCGCTGGCCAGACAAGGCCAGTGACAAATGATGGGCTACTGCTACCTCAGCTGGGCTGACATGAGATAACAGGCCACTTCCCTTCTGTTTGGCCACACAGCCCTACCACAAGGTGAGGTCTGAGGATTTTTCTCAGGCCAATCTCTGTTTTACTATACATTGCTACATGTGTTGAAGCATTTTTAATGGGGTATTTGGCAGATAGCCATTGTTACTGTTTCAGAAATTGTCCTATTGATGCTCCTTGCATTTTACATTAGTGTTTTGTGAGTGTGTATGTACAAGTTTGGAATAAGATTGGTTTATATCTATATTGTATTAATAAATATTGTATCCTTATCCCCTCCCTTTTGTTGTTGGGTGTCTGAGGATTGGGTCCACAGGAGTGTGCTCCCCCTGCCCGTGAGACAGCTTATCAGGGGGGTGGAGGGGCCCAAAGGAAGATTCATGCTCTCACCGCACACTAAACAATACACTCCTCCAGCTTTTCCTCCCCCCAATACGCTGTCGAATGACAGTAGGCCTGATTCTACTGGCCCAAAGTGTGATAGCTGCATTGTCCCTACCTAGGGTAGGCAGGAGATCTGGCTGACCCTGTCTCTTATGGCTTTACCCATGAACTCTCTTGCTGGGTGATGGATAAACATATACTACCCTCACTATACTTATATGGAGGCATCACATACATTTTGTACATTAATAAAGTGGACACATTACTTAATAGTGAAGATAAATTCCCTCCAAAGAGATATTTATACCAACATTTCAATAATAAAACCATTGTTTTGCTGAGAACAACTGACTCTTAGTTGTAAGAGAGTCAAGTTTCCTTAAGCAGGCAAAACTGCATTACAGACTTCACTGGTTTTATTGTCATCATGAAACTTTTCTGTTAGCTTCATAATATGACCATATATATAAAATAAAGGTCAACGTCTTCTAGGGAATTTGATTTGCTGAACCCTTGCCTGTGATTTTGGGGTCAGACTTACCCCACCGAGCACCAAAAACATTAAAATTTGCTAATTGGTAGCTCTTCAAGTTTGAGCTTTTGGGACATTGTCACTGGCACCTCTGGACATAACATACTCAAATTTCAGCCTGATACCTCTTACTGTTTGTCTCCTATGACCAAAAAAGTTCCATTTTGCAAACAGACCCCAGATTTCCATAGAGTTTTCCTATTGGAGTCCAATGGACCCCAGCCAATGCATTTCAATAGGGGTCAAATGGACCCCAGCTTAAAATAAATAAAAATAAACAGTTTTCAAGGACCATTCAGATAGCAAGGGGACATGGAACTCAAGGCCACTTCAGACTGGCAGCAGCAATGAAAATTAACCCCTTCACTGCTATTATCTTGTGCCTTTGTATCATGATTGAAAAAAACCCAAGAAAATATGCTAAGTATTAGGTCTACAACTTTGAGCTTGCAGCACATTGTCACTGGTACCTCTGGTCATAACATACTCAAATTACAGCCAGATATCTCTTAACGTTTGTCTCCAATGACCAAAAAAGTGCCAGAGTGCAAACGCACACAAGGTGTCAATGGAGTTTTCCTTTTTAGTTTCACACAAACCTTTTCTGTTTCATTTCTCATTTGTTCAGGTAATGTTAGGTTTCATTTCTTCAGTCTAGGTTTAAGTTTCCCTTCTGGGGTCAGTGTGTGGAGACAAGAAGTCGGGTAATGTTAGGTTTCATTTCTTCAGCCTAGGTTTAAGTTTCCCTTCTGAGGTCAGTTTGTGGAGACAAGAAACCTAGGCAAACAAAGAAATGCAAACAACCCCTGAAGCATCCTAGGCAACAACAACAAAAATGCAAATAGTAGGCTCTAAAGGTGCTGTGAAGGTGCTGAGTGTACTCCACTGTCCTTAGTAAAGCTTGACTATA
>QEPC01015122.1:9616-33088 GCA_003113815.1 Sphenodon punctatus | reverse complement strand
CTTCCTGACCCGAGACAGGTTGCCGTGATGGTGCGGTCATAACTGTTTTTACCCAGTGAGAGAAAATCAAACAATAAGCACACTGATTCAGAGTTTGTTTTCCCCCAACCAATACCGAACAAGCTCCTGCTCATTATTGTTCTAATTTATTTTAAAACAACAGATTGGGATGTAATTATAACATCCCAATAATATATTCACAAATATTTTTCATCTACTTGGATAGCCATCAGAATACCTGACTATATATTTAAAAGCCAAGCAAAATTTGTTTATTTGGTCTTTTGGATATTTTGGTTTGGATACTTTATTTGTTTTGGTTCAGATATCTGGTTATTTGAACAAAATAACCAAACTTAAATAGGCAAACCAAATATCTAAATTGAAGAAGTGTAGTGGAAAGAAATAGCTATACGTATCTGCTTTATTTAGAGGGATCTGAAGCTTTTGGATATATCCATTTTTTAGATTATTTATTTCCGCTCTAGATGTAATACTAGTTTTAACAAGCATCTTTCACTCTCTTATGACTAAGGGACTGATCCTTACCCCCTACATGTGGACATTGCACTCCGTTTAGGAGCAGTTTGCACTTATCCCCATAGCAGGGTTATGCGTGAGTTCACACATGCAGGGCTTAAGATCAGCCCCTTAGAAAGTACTTTAGTTTTGAATTCATTTTAGGGTTCCTGTTAGTGAAGTCAAAGAGTTTGCTATGTATATCGATGAGAGCAGAGACATTTAATTAAACTAAACATTTTTTTTTCTCAGCTTGCATATCCAGTACCTTCCCAGAGGTGACTTTTGAGGGCAAAGACCCACATTTAAACACACCCTTTCTACATTAGCCTGTCTCTATTCCAAATACTTTCTGCTTGCCACATAGATGATTACTGGTCTCTGTGCATGGTATGCAAATAGGAGCAATCAAGAGCCCCCTTAAAGGAAATCTTGTGTGAAGGTGATTCATATTACAATTTTATAACAACTCCAAAAGATTTATATGCTTTCATTCACAAATACTTATCAATTCAAATGTCTTTTGAGGTTGCCTATATAGAGCTAAAAGTTCTTTATTTCCTTTAACCAGTAGCTTGTCTTGTGCTTATCACTGCAATATATGTTCATATATGTTATATATAAAAAAATCCTGCCTAAATGTTTAAATATTCTGCATTATGAATCTGTGAGGATAGACCATTACTGCATGAATTTGCTAAAAAGATATACAGATCTATCATGCTACCTGTTTTGTATGCACAAGTACAGTTTATGGTTAAAATTAGAGGGTTTTTGTTACACCTTCAAAATAATATGCAGAAATCAAAACTGCCCAGATCCTGTTGGTGGAAAACCACATGTGCAATGTGAGAGAACATGTTGTAAAATTATGGCTTTTTTCTTGATATTTTGATATTTTGATTATTCCAATATTTTTTTAACCTCCATTCTCCCTTATATTTATTTATGCCTATTTATGTTCTTTCCTGGTCAGGCGGACTCAGCGAGTGGTGTTGGGGGACTGTTCTTCATCTCCCCAGGACCTCACATGTGGAGGTCCGCAGGGGTCTATTCTGTCCCCTTATACACATCTAGATGTGTATAAGAGACAGGCCCACGAAGGGCCGTATACTTGGCGATTAAAGACGATAGCACAAAGATATGGTTCGTCGTGGCAAGGCCCTTTTGGAAGCCTGCCTGCTCTAACTCCAATATTTGGGCTTCCTCCTCCCAAGCCTGCAGTCTATTCAACAGGAGCCTAGTATACAATTTTGCTATAACGCTCAAAAGGCTGATGGGCTTATAGTTCTCCGGCAGCTTGGGGTCCCCTTTTTTATATATCGGAACTGTAATACATGTTTTCCATAGTGGAGGAAAAGCTCCTGACTCATTAAGATGCATAAACAGTGGCACCAGAATTCTGGCCCACCAATCTGGATTATTTTTCAGTATCTCCGGAGAGATATAATCTGGGCCCGGGGCCTTCCCTCCCCTTAGACTAATTATTAGCGGGACTAGTTCTTCTGGCTCTACAGGGGGTCACTGTTGGAACCCGTCCAGTGGTAAAATAGCCGGGCCTGCCAAGATCTCCTCCAGCGCTGAAAACAAGGTCTCATAAAATTCCTGCTATTTAGCTGGCTGGACACCAACTTCCGTATGAGACCCTCTGCTCCATTGTAATTCCCTTATCATTACCCAAAATTGACGGGCATCCTTAACCTTTGCCACAGAGAGAAGCTTCGCCCATTGTTCCTCTGCAAATAGCTTCCTCTTAGAGGTCAAGAGCTTCCTATATTCCATCCGCAACCTTGACATCCTAATTCTTAAGGCCTGGTTAGGATTAGCCCTAAGTTCTCTTGCCACACTACGAAGGGCTGATCTACCACTCCAGCACTCCTGGTCATACCAGGTTGGAAGCCCAACTGTTCTTTGGCCCCCCATAAAAGGGGCCTCATTCACCTTGGTAATGATGGGGATGAGCAGAGCTATTATGCCTTCAAAGCATGCCACCGTTAGGAAATTTGGTGCACTTCAGTTCGAAAATTGAGTTCGGTTCAGAAGTTTGGTTTGGTCGACCGAACTGGTCGAGTTTGGTCCGGACTCTGAACTTCCGAACCACGTTCGCCCATCCCTACCAAGACCAGGATGGACAGGGTGTTACAATATCGTGGTGATGACCTCACGACAATCCATAAACAATGGGAAAGACCCACACCTCTGCGAAAGAAGAGTGACCTCACCTCTTTCTCAAAGACCTTTTCCCTTGAGCACAAGGGAGGTGGTAACCATGACTGGTCAGTTCCCATTGGCTTACATTGCACAAAGACCTGTATATAAGACAACCAGAACCAGCATACATTGGCCTAGAGCTTGGTGCCACTTGTAGTGAGCACCATGGTCTTGGTCCCATCCTTCTCATTGCTCTCAAAGAACCACACTCTCCTCTGCAGCATGGCCTGGGCTTCCCTTCCAGGCTTTCGTGAACGAATGCCTGCACGTACTCCAGCTCATGGTTCTGGACATGTAAGAAATGCTATTGTGTAGGTTTACTTATGCTTAGGTGTGGGTAGTGTTGTTACCTACCAAGACCAGGAAACCAGGACTAATATAAATTCTATATTAATAAATGTATACTATTTTACTGAGCAGATGCCTTGCTAAGTAATTGAGAGGTATATATTGAAGTGGCTTTGACTTAAAGGTAATCATCGATCGTGCTCAGCCGGAGAGCACATGCAGTCACTGCTCATTGGGCTCATTGTGGTTGGACCTCCCCAGTCCATTGTGAACAATATTTGAGTACAGCTACAGGTGGGAGGATTGATTTGGTGTTTTTTTTTAGCTCCATTTGTTTTTGTATCTAGATTTTATATAGTATTTAATATCATATTTTATTTTTGTGTTTTATAATATTTGTACGCCGCTCTGAGCTGCCGTTCGGCAGGAGGGGGTGGGATATTAAATGCTGATAACAAATAATAAATAAATAAACTAGGCTTAGAAAAAAAATTAATGTCTGCCACATTGAAGAATCTTGTTACGGACTGTTCTGATGAGTTACGCACGTTATAGCTCTTTTGTTCACTCCGATGCCTTATGCTATGTGGAGTACTAGATGGCAGCCACAGTGGGTGATGCAGGGATACCTGTACTCACCATGGGTGTAGCCAGACTAGCAGGGATGAGCCCAACGCCTGCCATCCCCATGGTGGACAATCGACCCCACCACACTGTAGGGCTAGCCTAGCACAAGGAGCCAGGCACACAAGTGCAGTGGAGATGGGTGGTTCGGCCCATGTCAGAGATGATGCACTGCCAACAGGACCAACCACCCACCCCTGCCCTGCCTCACTACCTCTACCCAACTGAGAGCTGTCCCCTGGCTGTGATATGGCTGCACGCAACAGGTGCTACTCACTACCTGTTGTTCACAGCCCAGAAGCCTTGCTTCTAGTGTGACATGGCAAATGCACCCTGCTACACAGGTTGCCCCATCTTGGACAGTCTTACTCCACTTGGGGTAAGCTAGTCTGCAATGCGTCCTCGGGGTACCATAGGCCAAAAATCTGGCAGGCTCTGGACACATGAGCCACTGAATCACATCGGGAGGGGTAACGCTATCCAAAGAGTAGTAGCCTCCCCATCCTTTCTCATGTGGCTGCACTCCATGTGTCCTATCTCCAGTCCCTATTATGGCTGCTGGTTTGGGCACACCTCTCAAGTGTCTTGGATTTTCCAGGACATCCCTGATTTCATGCCTCTTTCCTTATGTATTCTGCAGTTCTTGAAAACTGCTGTAAAATCTTGGATTAGAAAGGGAGGTAAGAGGAAGAGCACTTTGTAAATTATCAGTGGTACAATAAGCTTAATTCTCCAGTCTTAAAGAGCCAGACCAGCCAAATAGTTTGTCCCAGGCTAGTTCAGAACAGCCCTTCCCATAGGAGAGATAAAGAAATCTGTGTTCCCTCTGAATCATTAATGACTCCTCTCTTCCAGGGAGAAGAATAGGGTTTTCCAACACTAGGGAGAAAGTGGTCAGTTTTTGGAATGGATTTACAAAAGCTTCATTTGGGGCAATGTAGAGCTATTATTTCTAAGCATTTCTCTTGAAAAAAATCAGGTGGCATGGGGTTCAAACTTGGCCCTTGTAAGGGGTTAATGTGACTAATTTTCTTTTTTTTAAATAACAGCAAAACTATTCTGACCAACCTCTCTGTTAGACAATGGGATATTGCTAATACTTGCCCATGAGAAAATCCTCACAACATTTCATCCATCAAAGAATCCATGCAGAATAAATGACTGGAGTTGGGGAAAAGCTTTGTCCAAAGGAGGACTGTGTAATTGTAAAGCTCATGGGGTGTGGAGGCCAAGCAGTTAAGGGGAAGTACAGTGATACAATTTGGGTATAAAGTCTGGCAGGACAAGGGTTTAAGTATGGCTTATGAGTAAGGTTATTGTATGGATATACAAGTCATTTAACTTAGAAAGATTCTTTGCTCTTTTTTAAAGTGTTTTTTAGCCCAGCCTCATAGTTAAGTAATAGACTACTCTGAATTTGCATACATTTGCAAGTGTTATGCAAAGTATGCCCCTCCATGTTTGAGTGCATCCAGTGTTGAAGGGAGTGACAGGGTGCTTTTAAATGGACGTCAGCCTCTGTTCTGACTGTGACAGCCCACTTCACCCCCTGGTTGGCCATTCCCTTTAAAAGCATCTGTGGCAGATGTGTAATCGGAGTGGGCTGTGTCTGTTTCAGGGCAACTCATCCAGCAGCACTCGAACATCCCAGAGCGCCACTGCTGGTTGGACAGGCCTGTGAAACCCGGGACACCAGCCTGGAGTGGAGCAGCTGTCCATCTGCTGGGCATACCCATGCTTCAGCTCCTCACCCAGCTAGTTATTGACCCTGAAAGCACCATCGAGTTACAGGTGCCATCCTAAAATATTGGGCGATCGCCCTCAACTCTATGGTGCAGGCAAGGGGTACCACGTGGGTGAACTGTGGGCTGAGGAAACCGCTGGGTTCGTCTAACGCAGACCAAGTGGGGCTGGAAATGGATGAATGTGTGGGTGGGTGCACCCCCAGAGCAGCTCCGAGGGCAGGCAGCCTCCATATCCATTGGTTTGCACCCAAAAAAGCAGATCATTAAGGCAGGCAGGCCTCGCCCCACCTTCACAGCCCACAGATGAGACTTGCCGCAGTCCATCACCCCTAAGGATCTTGTCTGAGCCCCACCATTGGCCCAAGGAACCAGTTTCTGGTAGGTCCCGGATGGGATCTTTAGCGGCATTGGTGCATATGTGAAAAGGTTAATGTCCAAGCATGGGGCAAGGCTTTTCTCCATCTCAGAACTCCACATTCATCCCTATGGCCAATGTACACACACAACCCTGCGCACTCCCACCACTTGTGGATTTCTTTATTTATTTTATTTATTTCAATTTCTACCCTGCCCTTCCCAGAAGGCTCAGGGCAGCTTGTGGCCTTCCATTTAGTAATCCTTAATATGTGTTTTCGTTGTTGCCATTTCAACTGCAATAATCTCCTACCTATTTATTTCTCTCCATATATAACACTCTCCTACTAGCAATATATCCTTTTATCATTGTCTGTCAGAATCATAATGCTTCTTGATCTGTCATTCTTATTTCCAAATATTCATTTCCATGTTGAACTCCTTTTCCATTCCATTCTATTGCCAATGAACCTGGTAAGCAGGTTTGAAGTACAAGGAGACGTTTCTAATATTCAATTCTTACCTGACTTCTACTTTTTTTTAATATCTCTGAGCTAACTTTATGAAGGTCTACCCTGAGGAAAACAACGGGCAGCTTTAATAAGCTTCTGTCATTCTCTATTAGATTTCTGGTGTTCTAACCAAATCACTAGGTCAAGATAAGGGAACATTCCTGGCAGGTCAAGCTTCTGGGACCTTTTATGAATAAGCTGGAGTCAGCAACTTATTGACTTTTCCACAATAGTTTTAAAATAAATAAAATACAGTATATAAAATATACTGAGACTAGCAAAAGCAGGAAAACAGGTAACAGGCCTATGCGCTCTTTCTCTTGCAAAGTACAAAAGACGATGGTTATGCTTGGGTTATACAGAAGCTAAGCAGTTCCACTTTTAAACACACCCCTTTAAAGAGGTTATTACATAGTAAATGTTACATTTCTCCTATATGCAATTTATTTTCAAAATATGACTTCCTTGATACAATGTATTTAATATATTTCAGTATCTTTCAGAGATGGGCAAATGGCGGCTTGGGAGCCACATGCAGCCCTCAGGCACCTGTACTGCAGCTCTTGCCAGAAGTGGCTTCCTGGTGAAGCCACCTGCGAGAACATGCCCTGCCCTGCTATTGCTGCTGCTGCCCAAACATGACAGAGCAACAGGGAGCCAGAGTTCTGATGTGAGAGAAGAGGAGTTGGGGGAAGCTGCAATGTCCCATCCCTGAGATTAGGGGAAGTGGGGCTTGGGATCAGCCCCAATGCCCATACCAAAATGCCTATATATTACTATATTCAATAAAAGTAGTTGCAAATGAAATAAAAAAACAAGTAAAAAAACAGTAATTGTGCAGGAAAAACTTTGAAAAGTGCCTGAATTAAGACTCCAAGATGAAAATTCTGAACACTATGAAATCAATGGAAAATTTACAACTGACTAAAATGGATCTCACCCAAGTCATCTAACCACTTTAGAAATTTTTATCCACAAATATTAAGAAGGCAAAACTTTCCCTAATCTCAAACCTAAAGCTGAATCCATAAGTGAGCATTTCTGTATGCATACCTACTTTTTGTATGCACAAGTCAAGAACAGGATTTTGCTAATGTAATAGAATGTACAGAAGGCAAAGTGGCTATGAGAAGCGTATCGCATATCTTGTACCCGCCCATGAAAATATATTCTAATGACTATAAAATCTTCTAGATCCTGTTAAGTGTATTGAAGTAGCTTCATTCTCACCTTCACTTTCAGAACAGAAGAAAACATTCTGGCATCTTCAGACACTCCTCCTATGTAGAGTTTTCTTGTGAAGACAGGAGGATGATCATTTTCATCCCGTACTTCAATAAAGACCCTGGCTGTGTTACCTAAAAAAAAGAGAGAAAGGAATAGCTAAAACTTTTTAAAAATAAAGCTTGTTAAATAAAGTTCATTGGTTGTACAGAAAAGGTATGAAGCTGAAATTGTTTCCTTTTTGAATATTTTTCCTATAAAGAATGTAGCTTGTTGTTATTGGTCTTCCTGAATGTGATTAACTGTCAAAATCAAGAAGCATTTTCACTACACTTTGTCATTATAAAGAGTTAAGATTTTGAACTGACAGTCTCAACTATTTATTTCTCTTTTAGCCAAATTAAATAGTAATTTTAGTGAAAAGGACCATTTATCACACTTTTCCCGACATAGCAAAAAGATATTATGCATTTCTAATTGTGAAGTTAATATAATCAGCCATTAATAAATGTATTTATTTATTTAGATATGTCTACCACCCCTTTCCCCTAAGGACTCCAGTATATTGCCTCTTAAAACTGGAATAAGAAAACATTGGAATAAAAACCCCACTGAATTGTGCATGACGCCAGCAAGCCAGTGCAATGCAGCAACGCTGGCAGATATATTCTCTCTGCAAATAATTATTTCAGCTTCTGTAACATTCTAGGTTGCAGGGTTGTGGAACACATTCTGGGTTGTCTGCTTAGTACTACACAACATCTGTAGGTCTGATCATGCAAGGGATTACAAACCCTCACTAAATTTACTTTACTAGGTGGGTGTAGCTCCAAATACATGTCTGTGCATCAAGAGTATATTCAGTCTGACTACTTGCCTGGCACTCCCTATGCTCCCTTCCTCCTCTGCCTGACCAGTCGAGCCTAGTAGAGGCCAGAATCTAACCTATGATATAATCTATGTGTTATCAAATTTAATTCTGTTTACCACAATGAAAAATAATCCCACTGATAATCTTTCTTTGCTATGAACAAAAAAAAAATATGGCAAAAAGCATATGCACTTCTAACGCAAAGAAGACAGTGTGCACAATAATCTGTACAAATGTCACTTTCCAAACTCCATAATCTCAAAACCTGGCACATTGTGCAAAGTGTTGATAACCAGCTTGTAGAAAGCAACTGTAGTTTCCCATGAGAGATCACTTCCTTTCAGAATCAATGCCCTTACTTGATAGCAAGCAATGGTCATTTAGATTGTTGTTTGGTATGCTACGTCAAAACAGTTGCCTTGCTTATTTGGTTTAGCTCCTGACATTCAATATCATTCTGCAAAGAGATCTGCAGCTGTATCTTTAATAGGAAACATACCACTTCCTGTATTGGAAAAGGCACCAAAGACATTATTTCTAATTTAAAACCAAACCACTGTGAAACAGATGACCACGTCTTAAAAACAATTGGCATCTAAGAAAAATGTTCAAAGTATAGTAAACTTTAAAATGCACAGAGAAACAAAGAAATGACAATCTCAGCAGAATAATCAATTATTCTCTTTCCACATTGATCTGCAAAGATAAAAATAGACAAGCTGTAGGTACTGCTGTTTCAAAAGAAAATTGTTTCATAAAAAGCTCTCCCCCTTTTACATAGAAAAAAGGGATGATAACTCAACAGATAACTTTCTTAAGACTTTTAAGGAAAGGGACCTTAGACAAAATTATTTAAACAATTGATAGTCTAAGTATATATTTTTAATGGAATGCTTTTATTTTGATTATAATGTTATTTATTTCACTAAAGGAGATTTTCAAAGTAGAAGCTGATATAGGTGTCCTGTAAATGTTTGAAATATATCTATTGTTATTGTGTGGAAACAGACATAATGCCCGTTCAGCTGTGGCCTAACCCAGGACGGGTTGGGAAACCGCGGCAGACATGGCCCAGACCAGGTCAGGCCACACAACACATGTGCCCACAGCTGGGCCACAGTGGAGGGCAGGGAGACGCATGAACATGTGACCAGCTGGCACTACGCCCACGCTGCATCCAGAATCCACCACCATGCCCACCACCAGCATGGGCCACCATGGTGGTCGTTGATGGCCCTGATCGAAGACATGTCTGCCAGGCCACAGCAGATGTAATAGTCCACTGTAGCCTGCTTTGGCCTGATCAAGCAGACCTTATCCCGGGCTGTGACCTGAGCATAGTCCAGGGTGAGTGCCCGGGGTAGCCACTGACACAGTTGGGGACAATCCTGGGCAAACACCTGGTAGCCCACAAACAGATGAGCCGGTGGCCCATGGACCACCATCGCATATGTTTTTACCCACACTCAGTGTAATGCATTGGATTCTTGTATTACCAACTGTAGTCTAGTTAGGAACCACAGACCTTTTGAGAATAAGGAGACATTTCCAGGCAGTCTCTACACTTCTGTTACCCCCTCAGGAAAAGAAAAGGGAATTGGGCACCTACCTCGATGAATTCTTTTCACTCCTGCACTCCGGATACTCCCCCATTCAGGTAGCTTTATCTTCCCCTTGACCTCCAGGAGGCAGCACTCAAACTTTCTTTTGCGCATGTGTGCTGAGCTACCCCCTTCTCCTTCAGTCAGTTCCATAGTGGAGGACTGACTATCTTTGATCCGATACCAGCATGAAAAATAAATGTAACTAATAATAATAATGAGAACAACTTGAACATTGAACAATGAGAACAACTTTGAACATTGAACAAGAATACCCAGGGACTCCTTCGCTATAGATTCTAACCTTACCAATTCTTCCAGATGAAGGTATTTAATTGTTCTAGGTTATAAGAACCACACCCCAGTTCTTGTGCTGTTTGGTAGGGAGGGTCGGAGGAGTATCCAGAGCGCAGGAGAGAAAATAATTCACCGAGGTAGGAGACCAATTCCCTTTTCTCCTCCTGCCTCTGGATACTCCTCCATTCGGGATATACATGAGCAACTGACCTTTAAGGGTGGGAACAAACAGCACCGGGATTATCCAGCAGAGCCTGAGGCAACCTCCTACCAAAAGCTGCCTCAGCTGATTGGTAAACATCTATCTTGTAATGTTTGACGAATGTATATATGGACGACCAAGTGGCTGCCCTACATATTTCATCTTATGAGGCCCGAGCCTTAAAGGCATAAGAGGTGGCAGAGCCTCTCACAGAATGGGCCCAAATTTATGGAGGAGGAACCTTTCCCTTTGCCCTATAAGCTTCGATTATACATTGTTTTACCCATTTAGCAATTAGGGTTTTCGATGTCTTTAAACCCTTGTATCCAGGTCTAATATTAATAAATAAGGCTGTAGATTTCCTGAATCCCTGGGTCCTAGTCAGATATGTTTTCAGTGCTCTGCGCACATCCAAATTATGCCAAATTTTCTCTTTGGGGTGTACCGGCTTAGGGCAGAATGAGGGCAAGACCAGGTTCTGAGATTTGTGGAAAAGCGAGTTCAGAATGAAAGCTGGATCTAGTGTCAAGGTGACTAATTGCTTCTGAAAGGAACAAAAGTTTTCTTCCATAGATAGAGCTCTGAGCTCAGATATCTTTCTGGCTGAGGTTACGGCTACCAAGAAGGCAACTTTAATGGAAAGCATATAAAGGGATATATGTTTAAGGGGCTCAAAAGGAGCTTTCGTGAGGACATCTAGCACTAGATTTAAATTCCACGATGGATAACTACTGGTGGTGAAATCACTTTGGTCGCTCTTATGAACTGCCTAACAAGCCTATGGGCTGAAATAGGCCTGTTGGATAGCGCTCTTAAGATGGAATCAAGAGCCACTGCCTATCTAGCCAGAGTGTTTGGTTTTAGACCCTTATCCAACCCAACCTGGACAAACTCCAGAACCTCAGGAACCCCTGCCCTACACGGGTCCTGCACTTTTGTCCTTGACCAATTTGTGAATGCTCTCCATGTGGCTCTATAAGCCCTCCTAGTGGCTGGTCTTCTAGACAGTAGAAGTGTAGTGAGAACGGCCGCCAAGTATCCTCTTTTCTTTAGAGCTGAGCATTCAATTTCCATGCTGTCAGCTTCAAGATTTGTAGATTGCTGTGTATTAACAGACCCTGTCTGAGAAGAGTAGTGTGGGTCGGTAAGATCATATGGGGTAGTTGGCTTAAATCTATCAGGTCTGGGAACCATGGTCTTCTGTGCCACCATGGAGTTATTAGTATCACTTGGGCTCTCTCTTTGTGTATCTTCGCTATTGTTCTCGTTATTAGGGGAAAGGTGGGAAGGCATAGAGAAGATCTCATATCCAAGGTTCAGTGCATCAACCAGCACTGCGCTCTTGGATGGTGTTTTGCTCATGAACAGTGGGACCTGGGTGTTTTCCTGTGAAGTGAACAGATCCATTAAGGGACGGCAGAAATGGTGGGTGATTTCTGTGAAGGCCTCCTGAAGACCATTCGTGAGGGTCTACCGTGCGTCGACTGAGCCAGTCCGCCTGTGAGTTGTTCAGGCCCCTGATATGTAGAGCTTTCAGTGACAACAGATGTGATTGTGCCCATATAAACAGCTTGACTGCTTCCCGATGTAGGCTGGGAGATCTCGAACCTCCCTGGTGGTTTATATATGCCCTCGCAGTGGTGTTGTCCATGTATACTAGAATGTGACAATTCTGCAGTGACGGTGCCTATTGTATCAGGGCAAGTCGGATTGCCTTCAGCTCCAAGAAGTTTATGCTTCTGTCTGAGACCCTTTTGCTCCAGTCTCATGCGCCTTTTTACCTGCAGTATCTGGATCAGTCTGCAAATCTTTTGCTGACGGGGCAGGGGAATAAGCGAGATGTCTAAGGTAGTATCTAGAACCACTCCCAGATGTTCTAGCCTGTGAGTGGGTATCAAGAAGCACTTTTCCCTGTTGATGAGAAAGCCATGCTGGGTTAGATACCGAATTACCCTGTCTGCTAGGGTCTTGGCTTCTGTCTGGGCTCTGACCAGAATGTCGTCTAGATATGGATATATGTGAAACTCCTCCCTGCGAAGATTGGCTATGATGGAGATTAATAGCTTTGTAAAGGTCTGTGGAGCTGATGACAGGTCAAAGTGTAGAGCCCGGAATTGCCAGTGAGTCTCTTGGTAACAGAACCTGAGCCATCTCCTGTGGGCCAGTGGTAATCGGTACATGTAGATAAGCCTTCCTCAGATCGAGAGAAACCATCCAATCCCCTTGTCTTAGACTCTGGGATATGGGCCTGACTGTCTCCATTTTGAACTTTTGCCTTTTCACTGATTTGTTGAGTGACTTTAAATCTAGTACCGCCCTCCACTCTCCTGATTTTTTTGCAACCAGGAATAAAATTGAGTAAAGGCCGAGGCCCATCTCCTCCTTTGGGACCCTTTCTATGGGTAGGATGGACTGCAGCCGTAGTATTTCGAAGAGCATTGCCTAATGTTTTATAGGGTTGTTGGAAGAGGGTGAGACCAAGAACCTTTCTCTGGGGCATTGGGTGAGTTCTATTGAACAGCCTTGCCTGATGGCAGATAGAGCCCACTCGTCCGAGATGGAATTTTCCCAGGCTCCTGAGAAATCCATAAGCCTGCCCCCCACCCTTATGTCCTCCAGATATTCATGCGTCTTGCTTGGGATGACCTGAGGCAGGACCCTTAGGCTTTTGTCTATCACAGTGGTTCCCAAACTTTTTGTGACCAAGTACCCCTTTTAAAATTTCCCAATGGGCCAAGGACCTTCACCAAATGTACATAAATTTGCATAAGACAACCCCCCCAAATTTGAATACTACAACAAATATGAATGTAAGCATTTGTGAAATTTGACGAAGATTAGCTGGTTTCATACTCTCATTTGACAGCACCTCATAACATAGAACACACTGTGGATGTGGCTCTTCAGCTGTACCAGTAAATGTGAAACTCATTTTTATGTAGTTTGGGTCATAGCGCCTAACTTTTCTGTGAGCTAGATGCCTCCAAACAATCACTACTTTGATGCTTTCGACTGGTGCTGGGAACTTCATGAATTATTTCTCTCTGCCCTTCCTTATCTGGCAAGCTTGCTGCCTGTCCTTCCTGTCCTGTGAGCCTCACTTTCTTTAGCCACCAGTTCATGGTATCCATTCACCAGCCTAAGAGGACAATGCAGAAGAGAAGATCAAGCCAACAGCAATGTTTGCCAGCCTCTTACTACCCTCCAATCAACAGACATCCCTTCTCCATGTTAATTTCCCCCCTTCATACCCACCCGCCGCCTGGCTCCCTCCCACGCTCCAGCCTCACTTTCTGTGGATTGCTGCTGGCTCCTCTGGTTAAGTAGCATGGAAGGGAAGGCTGTACGCTGTACGCTCTCCCCCGCAAGGCTGTACGCTGCAGCCTCAGGCTCGTTGGGCTGGGCTTGCAAACAGACACCCCTCCCGGGAGCGAGGCAAGCCACACTACAAAGTTTGCGCCCGCTGCCCGCTTGCAGCCTGCATCTGCTAGTTTTTTAAACTCACTGCTTTGAAGGGATTCCTGAGGGCAGAAGTGCCTTAAACGTCTTCCACTTGTGTCAGTGGCTGAGCTCGGAGTCTGTGCCGTGCCAACACCCAGCCTTGGCTCAGCAACACAAAACAAACAAACAAACCAAGAAGGACAAAAGAGGAGGCTCGCGGACCCCCTGGGAGTGCATCGCGGACCCCCAGGGGTCCACGGACCATAGTTTGGGAACCAATGGTCTAAGCCTTTTATTTTTATTATGGTTATTTATTTAAATTTTTGCCCCATCTTGAAGTCTCTGGGTGGGTTACAAGACACAAAATCATAAAAAGAAGTAAAACCATTAAAATCCCAGTAATTCAACCCTCCCATATCCTATCCCTACTTACCAAATGCCTGGCCAAGTAAAAATGTCTTGCATTGCCTCCAGAAGATGAGCAGGCTTGAGCTCAGATGAACCGCCAAGGGGAAGGGAGTTCCATAACTATGATGCAGCTACTGAGAATGCTGCCGTGCGAATTTGACGGGCAGATGGCGTATGCAGGAGGGCACACCCAGCTGACCTCGGAGGCTCCAAGGGGAACATTAAGGAAGAGGCGGTCTTCCACATGTGTGGGCCCTTAAATTGTTCCTGGAAAGTAGCTCACAACCTAAAATGGATGAAGACTTCAGCTGTTGCATGCTTGAAGTTGGTGAAGTTAAAATTGGGTCTGCTAGACCATTTTGAACACTGCTTTGGCCCTTTTATGTGGTGTAGTCAAAATGTATACTGGGTACCAAGAATGTGTGCTGCTTAGGAGGAAACATGAAAAAACAATTGATCTGACCCAGTATCACTCTACTTAGATTACGTTCTTATTTACATAGTGCTGAGGATGCAGAATCTCAAATGGTCAAACATTACTGTGCCAGTTTACCCCCACATTCTCAGTTAGCTTATTTATGCATGTGCATTATTACATGGTCTTTTAACTCTATTTTCATATAATATTCTTTCTCCACAGGAAGTCTTTGGTTTTGCTCCCAAACCAGTGCCTGTCCAAATGATATCCCTGTGTCCCCCCCTCCTCCCCCCAATATGCCCATCCTGTTGTTTCCCTTTTCCTTGTCCATTCTAGGGGCTGAATCTCGCCATCTCAAATCTCGGCGAGAACGGGTTGAGAATCTGCCGATACTCGACCTCTTCTCGCAAAAAACTCGCACGGCCAAAAACCAGCACTGTGCATGCGCAAAATGGCCAGCGCAGCATTGGACTCGCAAAAAAACCCTCTGTGCATGTGCAAAATGACCGCCGGCGGGCCGTGCGCATGCAGAGCGTATCTGAGATTTTCGAGAATCTCGTGAGATTCCCAAACATCTGAGCGAGATCTCACCGGGCGGGGACTGCGAGAATTTCGTACATTCTCACCAGAATGTGTGAGATTCTCATTTCACCCCTAAGCTAAGCTCGTCGGGGCAGGGACCTGTCTCACGTGACTGTTCAGCTCCAGGCATATTGTTGGTGCTATATAAATAAAAACAAATACTATCCCTTCTACCCACCCACAACTCTAGAAGCAAATTTGTCCACACAGTATAAGAATTGCAGATTAATGTACAGTTTAATTTTAAAAAAATCTGACACTAGAAATTACCTTTGTCAAAAAGTAAATGCCTATTTTATTGTTTCGAGACAAGTTGAATGCAAGAGTGTTACAAATAACAGTATGGTATAAAGGATAAATATTATCAAATACACTGTTTTCCCTCCATGACTGTTTATAAGTTGCACCAAGATCCCCAAATCTCATACTTGCTGATAGGCTTTTTTATTCTGTTGTTTGCATTAAGCTTTAAGAGTAAATGTAAACATGTCTTTCAGTAGCAGAGATAAACAGTGAGCCTCATATCGGTTATACTGTTGACTGCTTGCATGACTGTACAGTCCTCATTTTCTTATTGAAAGTTCCTAGCGTGCGAAAGATTGCAATTTATAGTTTTGTTTGATTTGCAAANCAGCAGTGGGAGTCAGTTCTGTGATGGGGGGAGGGGGGGAAGGCCAGCTAAGACTGGGGACCAGCCTCAGTCGGGAGGTCCTTCCCTGCTCGGCTCCCCAGCTCCCAGGCACCTTGCAAGGGAGCTGGCCTGGGCTTCATCGCTCTTCCCAAGAACGGATCTGGGAAAGCCTTGCCCCGTGGCCCCACCTGAGAAGCAACAGTGCTTTCTCGTCTGCTCTGGCCCTTCAGCGTCACCTTCTGATTTTTTTGGGGGGGGGGTTTAGAGTGGGAAAGCTGAGCGGATGCTTGAAGAACTCGCACCCCTGCCGGAGTGCTTACGAAAAAAACTCCTGTCGGTCTGAGGCAGAATACAGTCTGAAGGAGAAAGGGGTAGCTCAGCACGCATGCACAAAAGAAAGTTTGAATGCTGCCTCCTGGAGGTCAAGGGGAAGAGCTACCTGAATGGAGGAGTATCCAGAGGCAGGAGGAGAAGAGATTTTAGCATGATTACACGTAATGTGTGTATGTGGCCTTGACCTGCTGCACTCATAAACAGTTAAATAAATACTGCCATTGGTACTCTATTGCTGTAGCAAGGACTCTAATTCTGCCAAGTTCATTGCTGGCAACACTGCTAACCTATAAGTTATTTGTAACATAAATTTAAAAACTTCCTCATAATGCTTACAATTCATGCATATATTCAATGGAGGTTGTTTTTTGTTTGTTTTTTCCTCTTGGAAATGTTTTGCTTGTATTTTGCTAGAAAACATTTGTAGAATCTTCTTGTTATTTCTGTGAATAACACATATATTGAGAGTACATTCAACATTCAACAAGTGCTTGGAAAACTTCAATGAAAGTCACCACCGCAGTCTGAAGAAGCAGAGATTAAAATTCCTCTTAAGTACCATTTAGTACACATAGGGTAAAAACCGATGTGATGGTGGCCCATTGAGCCCTGGGACCCACCAGCACATGTGTTTTTGTGCCACCAGGTGTTGGCCTGGGACTGCACTGGGGTAGGTAGGAAGCTAGCCTGGACTGACACCTCAGAAAATCTCTGAGGATGCAACCTGGGCTAAGGGCCACTCACATAGGCCAATGTGAACCAACACAGGCTAACACGTGTATTTGGTCATGTCATCCCTGCCTCGGGGCAGAGGCTATCATGGCCAAGTGCAATGGCCGGTCACTATAACTGTCCATCATGATGGAGGGTGGGTGGCTGGGAGTGGGGTGTGGGCAGGGTGTGCGGGCAGTGGGATGACTCTTTGGCTGAGAGCACGTTAGTTTTGTGCCCTTCCCTGTCCCTGGGGTCCTGTGAGAAATGGTGAAATAGGCCCCTTCTCGAGTTAGGAATATTTGATGGACACACCCATTAGACAAAGTAAAATGTTACATTTAATTGAATATTAAAAATTACCCTCCCCCGCATGCACATGTTGAGGGAGGGTCTTTGTGCCTGTGTGCCTCTTGAAGAAGGAAGATGGCACTGGGTCTCTGAGGCTGGAGCCGGTGCACTCACAATGGCACATATACCGGTGTGCGGGACACTTTCATGCCAATCTGGGGTTTTTCGGGGAGGGAGGTGAGAGTGAGCTGACCAAGTGGCTTTTCCCACTCCCTATAAGAAGGTTTGGAGGGGTGTGCTACCCAATTGGGCATTTTATCAAGATTCTGAATAGGCAGCTTCTGTTTTTCTGAGGCCGCAGGCAGTTTTGGCAGCAGCAGTGGCGGCGAAGTGATGACAGGAGAACAGGAGCAGGCCACCCAGTGTGAGAGCAGAGCAGAGGATGATCATTGATTGCGATGAGGAGGCGAGTGGACTACCATCCCTGGTAGTACTTCCTCTCCCCCTCTCTAGGCTCATGCCTGCTACTCCTGGGGCTTGGTGTGAATGTCAAACCCCCTTTATCTCCACTTGTGCAGCTAGTGTCAGGGTACTGCACAGGGGGCTCAGGGTAGGTACCTACCACACTTCCCTTCCACCTTTCCCCCCTGGTCACAGAGTAGACCCCCCAGGGAGGGAGACTGATCCAAGGCCTTCACCCTGTGAAAGGGGAAATTATTAAAAGTTTAAAAGGCTGACAGGGAATTTTTAGCAGCTCAGAGGAGATGGCTCGTGGACCCTCAACCAGGGAATTTTTGCAGCTCAGAGGAGATGGCTCGTGGACCCTCAACCAGGGAATTTTTGCAGCTCAGAGGAGATGGCTTGTGGGCACTCAACCTGAAAGGGTCCAAATAGGAGGCACCTCACAAGGCGGGGCAGGGCCCCTGATGTCCAAGAGGCAGCCCAGCACCTCCAATTGGTCACAGCAAGAACAGGGGCCAGGGACATCAGGGGGCTTCCCAGCAGGTGCCATGAAATCCTCCTGGCCCCGTAGACCTACATGAATGGCATGGATGCCAGGCTAGCACAGCTGCATATAGCAGTGCCTGATCCAGAACTTGAGCCTGTGCAGCCCCTGGGCCAGTTTATATCTTTGCCCTGTTACTTAGCAACCCCATTTCTAACCCCGGGGACAAAAGTGATCCCTGAGATACCAAGTGGTCCAAGAGGCTCAAGGTTGATAAAAACTGGACTAATTAGGAGTTTACCTACATAGTTTATGCAGGGGTATTATTTCAGATGTATCGGCTTCTGTCCTCTGGAAATACTATGATATCGTTCGGCGAGCACACCTGTTAGGAGGGGGCTTTTGGCGGTTTAGATATCATGAAACTTTCCACCAGAGAGCAGTTGTAACCCTGGGCCTGAATTACAATTCAGGAGATAGATATTACTGTTTTAATGACTGCAAGCTACCCTAAACCTCTGCAGGAAGGGTGGCATAAAAATTCTACAAAATAAATAAATAAAATAAATATGATTACTGCTTTTGGAACAAAGGAACTCTGCACAAAGTCAGAATGATGTTGGTAGAATGTACAGTAGGACACAATTCTGTATATCTGAAAGAAAAACATCATGATGTCAGATTCATATTCTCCCTTTAAATAAATTAAAATAGAAGGAATTTATTAAATAGTAGGGGTGTACACAAGGGGCCTATGCCATTTTTTGGTTTTTGTTTTCATTTTAAAAATTGTCATTTTTTGCTGTGGTTTTTATTATTAAATTTCATTTTTGTTTTTAAGTTTCATTTTCATTTTCCATTGGTCTCAATGGAAAATTGATTTCTGGTTTAACTTCTTTATTTTTTATCTAGTTTGCATGAAATTTGGACAAATTTGGAATTTGTACCTTTCACCCAAGGGATCGTCATAAAGAATGGATAAAGGGTCCCAATTTTATAGACAATTTACGTTTTGTGGTTTGCACACACACTTCCAGCTGTAACATCTTTATTTTCCGTTCAATTTGGATGAAATTTGGACTTGATGTACCCCTCATTGAAAGGATCATCTCTGCATTTTTTTTTACAAAGGATTGGATAAATGGTCCTAATTCCTATAAGCAATATAAAGTTTCATGGTTTTAACAGAAGTCGTACATTTCCTTAAATCACTTGTAGGTGTTTTCTCTGTTTAAATTATAGAGGTTTTACTAGATGCAGAGATCTGCTTTTTGGAGCAGTTCTACAGAGAGTGAAGAAGAAAGAAGGAGGTGGGCAGAGCAGAGGAGCAGCACGTACCAGAGGCACTGGCACAGGCTTCAGTCATGGGCACCCCAAAATCTGTGGGGGCACACATGGGGGAGAGTAGCTGCAGAGTTCTGCTTTTTGAGCACTTGCAGTGGGGCTAAAGGCTACAGCACAGTCAATCACACACACACACACACACACACACACACACACACCACTGAGCAAGCCTACAGGCCACACAAGATCTAGCCATGGTGGGGGCTGTGCAGCTTGGCATAAGCTTATATTTTCCCCCCAATGCACACCCTCAAGCCTATTTGATTGCAATGCTTGGTACTGGCAAGTTGGAAGCCCTGGCAGCATTTCCAGAGAATGAGCCTATACAAGGGAGTCTTTTAAATTTGTCAGAGTTGTACAAGATTGGTTTGTGATGACAATTGGTCAGCAAAAAGTCAATCATGTATCCTCATTCTGTGCTGTGCCCACCACAATCCCCCTTCTTGTTACTGGAAAGCTGGAAGCAACTGCTTAGGAAACAACCAATAAGGGATTCTCTAATGTTCTCAGTCACAGTGCTGCAGGATGTGTTTGCAATGCCAGTTGGCCAGCCTGGATGTGTCAATAATGTCTCTTGATTGTTCTGCTGCTCCCCCCTCCCCTCTGCCTTGCTGCCTGAAGTCTCGGTTATGTCCTGAAATTTTTGTTTTTGTCCCAAGATTTTCAGGACTAGTATTTGCACAATACTAGTCCTGAAAATTTTGAGACAATTTTTTTCCTATTAAAATCACAAAAGTTCAATTGCTTATAGAATTTGGACCTTTTATCCAATCATTGCATGTTTTCACACAAGACACTTTCCACCAACTACCCACCCACCTCTCACCCACTATACATGTTACAGGGCACCAACAGGGCAACACTGCAGCCTTGCAACATGTATAATAGGTGGGTGGTGGGTGGCTAGTGGGTGGAGGGTGTCTTGTGGGAAAATGGCCTTTATGATTCCTTGGTGTGAGGGCTAAAATCTGTCCAAATTCCATCCAAATTGGAAAGCAAAGATGTTACAGATGGAAATGCATGCACAAACCATGATGCTTATAAAATCAGGACCCTTTATCCAATCTTTCTGAAGATTAGATGGGATGATACCTTAGGTGAGGGATACTACTTGCCCATCAATATTTCATGCAAATCAGATGAAAAACAAATAAGTTACAGACTGAAATTTATGTCCCAAAGGTTTCATCCACCCACCCAAATGTAATTTTCAGTACTATTTTTTCGTGTTCTTTATTGCAATTTAACGAAAACAAACATTGGATTTTCATTTTCGGTTTTATAAAAACAAAAACCAATTGCACACCCCTATTAAACAGTATTAGAAAAGTTGTTTAAACATCTGTATGCCTTTCATTGTATAATATTTTTTTCTCTGGATCCCAAAACCTCATATGAAAGCCTACACTAATTCCACATGATTTCCCTGGCCTCTGATGGAAATGCCTGCTCATTTGCCTCACTTCCCGATTCTAATGTTTGATGACATTTTTACCGAATCTTTAACCCCTAGTGACAAACATGCTTTTAATAAACTGAAATCCTGCTTTTCCATATTAAAAAATAGGAATGTAAATGGCCCAGTTATGTTTGCTTGACACTGACACCAACATCTTGATGGAAAAGGAAAATTAATTTGAATTAAAGTGAAGTTGAAGTGTTTACTGAGCATTGTGGCAGTACCTTTGGCACACCTCACACAACAGAATCCCAGTACAGAGATTTGTTAAGCAGCAACTGTTTCAGTTCTAATGTTAATTAACAGCACAGTCTTCTTTTTTTAAAGATAATTTTAATCAGTGTGGGTGAGAGCTATAATTTGATGAATATCAATAATAGTTTGCTTTACTGAGATCTTAATATGATAGTAATAGTAAATTTATTAAAGTTTTAAGCCACATGGCCAAAACAACTTAAACAAAAAATAACCAAGCATAAGCATCAACAATAAAAGAACAATAAACAAACATACAATAGTAGGACAGTACAAAAAATCACATTGTCCAAATCCCAAATCCTAAATTCCAAGTGGTTCGGAGATGATTGTAATTGTTAAACAAAGGCATAAAGACAGCACACTCGATAACATCATAGCAACAGGTAATACTGCCACCCAATAATGGGGTAATCAGGAAGAATCAACTATGATGTCTACAATATTATTCCTATTTCTAATCTTCTCAATCGTATGGGCAAAAATAGCCACCAACTTTGACCTAACCGAGTCATGATCACCTAGCAAATATACAAGTTGATGAATTTTAGAACATGCCAGGTCCCACCTAAGAGCATCCAAAAGTTGTTCACGATATGCATTATATAAAGGACAATCCAGGAGATAATGGGCCAGATCCTCAATCCCACCCCCACTAGTATGATGTGATCTGGCAGATGAAATAAACACATCTGCAACTGAACTCAATTTTTGCCGTAACAAATTTGGCAGAACAAAATAAGAAATAATATTTAACAGGCACCTTTAAAATAAAAGCAATTATTAGCTTATTTTCATAACACTTGATATACTAAGAAAAGGGAGATTAGTTTTTCTTGAAAAAATATGACTGTGTGTAAACCAAAATTTTTAAGAAGCTAGTGCAAAGTAGCTAAAGTAACCATGAGTCCTGTTAAATGCCATGAGAGGCTCAGATGAGATGCAAAGATCAAGACATTTTAGATAGTAGTGATCCCATTTCTGGGTTGAAGAACATCATAAGCCCTTTCAGTACCCCACACCAAAAGCAATGTTTGGTAGGACTGCTGTCAATGGCCTCTCTATGATCAGTGTATATGAAGAGTGAGCTTCATCCAGCACTACTCCCTAGGGGTTAAACGCTGTTTGCAACCTTCCCTTCTTATAAAAGGGTGTGGTATGGGATGTGCCTGCATGCATCAAAATCTACAGAACATGGAAAATATGAGGATAAAAAAATAAGTTGCACAGAACTTGTTATTTTATATTTATAAAATAAATAACTGGGTGTATTGTGCTGGGAGTATTTTTCAATTAATTTCATAATTAATGCAGTAAATTTGCCTGTTTTTACAGTCATCTGAATCTGCTGCAGAGTTTACACTTAAATCTTACGTGACCATCAGCTTTAGATCCATGTCTTCTATTTTTAATACCAATGCTACCAATGGTTGTGACAAGACCAACTCATGCACAAGTGGAACAAGCAGCCTCTCTGCACAACCCTCTGGTACAGGCCAACACCAAATAGCTTTTGTTCCAAATCAAGAGGGAAATAAATTTTGCTTGGAGGGGGCTAGAACAGGCTTGTGCCCAAATTCAAGTACAAAATGTAGCTCAGCAGCTTGATTCAGATTCTTATCTACTAATTTTTTAGTAGATTTTTGGGTCTGATTTTTATCTACTAAAATAAATTTTGGTTTTCCCCAAATGCTGAGAGTAAAGGAAGATTAGATTGCGGAGAGAATATACATTTGTTCCATTCACTGTCTGTTATTCTAGTCTTACCTGTCAGTACTGTAGAAAATTGGGAATTCTTCAGGATGGATAAATTGTGTGCACTTAACCTCTAAATGCATTAAGCTACTCTGTAGGCTTCTTTCATTCTATTTCTCTATTTCCATGTGGATTTTTAATGAACATAAGAACATTGTGGTGGGGGGCCACAATGGAGAGGGCATTCTTGGTGGTTAGGCCGCGCCTTTGGAATTCCCTCCCAGAGAAAGCTCGCCTGACCCGAAGCCTTTTAACATTCCGGCAAATTTGTAAAACCTGGCTGTTCGCCCAGGACTTTGGTGAGGAGGGGAGGGTTAGGGAGGGTTTTTTTTTATCCCCCTTCACCCTTATTTATTGTATTATTTATTATGTTCCCTAGTCCTGTTTCAATTGTTGTATTTTATGCGTGTTTTAAATATTTTATGTTTGTATTTATATATATACTTATTT
>QEPC01015114.1:2013531-2028985 GCA_003113815.1 Sphenodon punctatus | reverse complement strand
GGGTCGAATCCGATAATGCCGGTACGCCCGGTACCGGCATTATCGGATACCGGATTTACCGGTTTTCCCGCCCCTACTTGCCAGTGCTCTATCTGTTTTCTGGCAGGTCTCAATATCCTGCTGGAATTTATGTGACATCCAGCCTTCATTGGGTATTTGGATGTTCTGCCTTCTTAGGGGACTGGCAGGGAGCTATGTTTGAACTTTTTAAAGTACTGGGTGTCATCAGTAAAGTCATCACTTTGATATTTTTCCTTTCCCACCTGTGTCTCTGTTTTCTGGCTTGGTACCATAGATTTTTCAGGCAGCAGGGAGAGTTCAAAATCAGAATGGCGGATAGCTTGAGGATCAGTGAAGCTTTCTGATGCACGTTGACTTTTGGTCCTTTGCAGGTGTTTATCCTTCAGCTGGAAGGAGAGAAGCATTGGCAGCTCTACAAACCTACTGTGCACTTAGCTCGAGAGTACAATGTTGAAGCAGAGGACAGGATTGGAACTCCAACACATGATTTCATATTAAGGGTATTGGTACATGCTGCACACCTTATCAGCTTTGCTCATGGGAAATATATGTATTTAATTTATTTATTTATATTTATATGCTGCCCCCCATGCCTACAGCATCTCGGGGTGGCTTCCAACATAATATAATATTGTTATGATTACTTCCAAGTTTAAATTTAGTGAAAACGTTTAAAACTATTATCTCATAATATAGAGCAGTAATTTTCTACTCAGCTGCATTAAAGAATGCCTCTAATTTTATATTATATTAAAATGATAGTTGGAGCACCAGAGACAGCCTGGCACTGGAAAACGTTAGGTGTTGTCCAAGCTATTTATAAAACCTTTCCTTTGGCTGACTAATCTATTGTATTTTTTGGCTGCCCATCTCCCAGGCATCTCAATAGTGGAACTTTAAAGTTAGGAATTTTAAAAATGACATATTTTGAAAATTGGTTGAGAGTTTCACACCCAAAATTACTATTCAAATGTCAGAAAATGCATGTTGAAAAGTGGCTACTGGCCATGGGTGTCTTTAAATGAGATACTACCACACGTGGTCACCCAGTAACCACTCATCTGACCACCCGTCTGAAGGTGGAGTGGGGGGATGCATGCCCCCATGAGCCACGCAGCACCCATTCGTGGCCACTGCCACAAAATCTGGAGTGCCTCATACAGGGCAAGCCAAAAAAGTGCGTGGCAATGGGCGCCCACACATACCCTGCCTATATGAACTGGGGTGGTCACCCACACCAGCGGACAGGCCCCTATGGCTGCTGCGAGCTCGGTTCCCTGGTGCTCACGGCCAGGACATGTCCATTTCAAAGGCTAGCCCGGTGTGCTTCCCCCTCCCCTATAGTCTGGGGCAGGGGGAGTGCGAGGCAGCTGCCACGGTAACCACACTGGAAGCTGTGCCTGTTAGAATCCCTCCCCACTCACTCCACGGGAGTGGCTGCTCGGAAGCTGTGCCACTCAGTGGCCAAGGACCCCCTCCTTGCTCATTTAAAAAACCCCACGTGTACACCACATCACAGCATTTTATTCTGCCTTCTATGTCTACCCCTTCATATCCACCAAATATTTTGTTAGGATTACCTCCAAGTTTAAATTTAGTAAAAATGTTTTAAACTATTATCTCATGATGAACCAAAAAAGCGCATGACCTAAGGACTCATCATGATTTTCAGTTTTCTGAGGAATGAACTTTCATTTAATGATGGTATCAAATCCCCAAACCAATAGGTACCATAGATAATCCCAGAGAATTTGTGAAAGGCAAATTATGGGTAGTTTAAGGTAACTGAATTATGTGTGTTGCCTATGACAAAGCCACAGTGAATATGCATGAGCAAATGAAGGGTCTTTTTCTAAAATTAAAAATATATACTGATATGTATAATTTTATATAAATAAAATATTTACATAGAAAACAAATATAAAACTTAGCAATTATAGGAGCTTTAATTCATTTATTTGAAAAAGCCATTTGAACACTCTTTGCTTAAAGTCTTGGTAAGATTGGAACAAATCCATAAACAGTGTATAAACAGTGTCTTGACATGGTTAGATAAATGAAAATTAAGATCTTTTACTTCACACTCGGCCCCAGATATCATTTATTTTCCCAGAATAATCAGTCCAAGTATTCTGCATTCTAAGAGAGAAGCTGTAAATCAGTGACTCCCAAACCCTTTTTTCCTGTGTAACCGCCTTTTGGGGGATTTACATATAATGAGCAACAAATACATGTAAATTTGATCAAATATCAGTCAAAATTGTGACTGCATCGGTGACTGTTGTGACCCCATTTGGAGTCCTGATACATAGTGTGGGGCCCTCTTGTGTAAATCAGTACCGGCACTGTTGGCGTGCCACTGTCCAGATACAATTGGTTTCAGTAATGAAGTTGACCTTTGCTTTGGGAGTGCTTGTGTAATAGTTGCTCTTACCAGTTGGAGCTTGGGATGTAATGACAGCATCTTATTGCAGAGCAAGGGGTGTAATATTTTCTGTGGCCAAGTTTCCCTTTTTATTTATGATCCTTTTTCTCCCATTTTTTCTGCTTGAATTCCCCTAATTTGCATCCGTTTTCAAGAGCACTTGAAAAACTCCACCCATAGGCCTTGCCTAGACTGAGGGAAAAGGTGTGTGTGTGCTTTAAATGCTTGCTGATGTGTTGTAATTAATGTTTAAAACTACATAAAGCATGCAGACAGGCTCTAACACCTTTCAAAATGTGTCTGCTGAGGTCAAGCCTAGTCCTTCACCGGCTGAGTGGATTTGGATTCTATTGCAAATAGCACAAGGGGGCTGGTCCTATTTGTTTATTTCACCTCCTGCCTATATAGTAATCTTTAGTGCCTGTGTTGTAAATGTATTCTTTGATGTCACTTTTTCAAAGATACATAAAGTTAGTTCAGGTTTAGCCTATGCAACCTTGTGAGTAGTGCTGCCACCCTCCATAGCACAGCTCTGTAGAATGGGAAGGGCTCTGCTGTATCACATAATTTTATGTTTAGCTATCCTCATTTGTTCCATTTCACATTTTTCCCCTCCTCCCAGCCAGGCGATTTGTTATACTTTCCAAGAGGGACTATTCACCAAGCTGATACGCCTCCTGGGATAGCCTATTCTACACATGTGACCATCAGCACGTATCAAAACAAGTAAACATTCTTTACTGCCTCTTTAATGCAGCTTTCTTTCAAATGACTTGGCCTTGGTTAAATCACTTAGCCTTTGTGCCCCATTTCCCATCTGTTGTATGGGGCTAATGCTACTCTTGCTGTCTCACATGGGGGCTGCAAATCTTATAATGTTTGTATGCAAACACAGTGAACAGAATGCTTTTCACTGAATCTTCTTTTATCATTTGTTCATTGCTTGGATAGATAGATAAGATGTTATTGCTTAACCCAGAAGTCATAGCAAAACATGAAATACAGGAATATATCAATTGCCAATAGACACAACCACCTATACACCATAAAACAAACCCAACTACTTCTGTTTAAACAACAATTTACTCCTTTCCACTGCAGCCAAAATTTTACAACTGCAATCGTAATACTTTCACTTGTATCCTCTAATAAAATTTTAGAATTTTCTGCCTGCAAAATAAAAGGCACTCTACTTATAATCGGGGCAAGATACTTAGCCCTAGGGTCATGATAGTGTGAGCAATAAAATAAAATATACTCTAAAGTTTCCACAGCTCCCTGCCTACAAGAACATTTCCTCTAATCAAAAGGTATCTTTTTATAGCGGCCCTCAAGGACCGCTGAAGGAAAACAGTTTATATGTGCCCAGATGAAGACTCTCAGTTCCTCCACAGATTCCTAAGAGGGATATCTGTCCCCTTCATGCCTTAAAGAAATATACAGCTGCATCAAATTTCTTGCCTTTATCCGCCAACGTGTCTTCCAAAATACGTTGCTTTATTAGTCTAAAAGCAGCCTTCGGACCCAGGGGTAGTAATACTTGCCTAGAAAAACCTCATGAGCTTACTTTCCCCTCAGTCATCTCTCCCCATTGGCTCTTTATCTTATCACATGTCACCAATTGGGAGATGAAGGCAGCCTTCTCAAAGATTAATCTAAACCAGTAACCTGCAGCCTGAACTGAAATTTTGGCTTCAACTGACCTTATGTTACATTCCAATTGCAAAACAGAATTAGGGACACACCTGGGAGTGGCCATAATTGACCGAAGAAAACTAGCTTGCACAGATTCCAGTTTTGATACCTTCCCCCAAGCCCATAAATGTGCGCCAAACAGCATTTTTGCCAAAAACCTGGCCTCAAAAACTCACTGCTTGGAGATTTTGGGGGCTGATACAAATTCACTTTTGCTATATACAGTCTCTTGTCAAGGGAGAAGTTGCTGCTGAACTTTTTTTAACTTGTGGAATTCACTAAAAAGATGTCGCATACCATTCTTCATGCCTTGTTCTTGTTTACTTTACTAGCCCAACCAGTTTCCTAGCTGCCTGACCTACTGTAAACCTTTTCTTTACAAGAATTCCCCAGAACTGTCCATTTTCTCCCTGTATGGCCCGCTCTCCCAAGGGTACATTTGTTTCTATTTGTTTCTCGCCTACTGGTTCTTGGTTCATTGACCTGGGTTGGAAATGAGCAGGGGGAAGTGTTTCTGGTAGCTCGGAGGGATGTCAGGACAGACTCCAGACAGCAGACACTCTTAATATATCCTGCCCTTCTGAGCCTCATTTCCTCTTCTGACTGACCATTGTTCAGGTTTCCTTCTGCCTGGCAGATGGCAAAGGTGGAATGGGCAGAAAGGCACATCTTTCCTAGACAATAAACAGCTCTCCCATTCCAAGTAAGCCATAGCCAAGTATGTCGGAAAGAAACCTCTTAGAATTATGTTTGTAAGTGACCATTTCAACACCTCTATTTTCCCTTTTGCACTCCAGTTCTTGGGGAGACTTCTTGTTAGATGTGATTCCTGGACTCGTGTTTGATACAGCAAAGGAAGATGTGGAACTACGGACAAGTATACCCAGACAGCTTCTTATGGTAAAGGGATCAAACTGTATGGGAAAACTAGAGAGTTGCTTCTGTTGGTCTGAGAAACGTTCAAGCTAAAATTTCCATTTTCAGTGTAGCCCAGCTGCTTATCCTTCACTATAATTTCAGCCTGGTGTTAACTCTACGTTTTGGAGATCGGTTCACATGGAGCAGACACCCCTTTTTTGGCTTTCAGTTCATGTCTGTTTTCAACACAAGTAATGTTATCTCTCATTGTCTGCACCACTCACATCTCCACTGCCCCCCCCCCAATAATTCAACCCCACGTATTGATGTTACTTTGCAGACCTCCTCTCATATGGTGTCTCCCTCTGGAACAGCTTTTGATCAAGAGGATTGAACTGTTAGTGATTCCATGATAACCTGACTACCTATTTGACCTCTTCTCTAATGTTGCTGTAGCTTGTTCGTACTGGAGGTGGCTTCCTCAGCAGATTAGGATGCAGAAGCACCAGGTGTGTTGCAGAGTGTACAGAGCAGAAGCTTAGCATCAGTTTTGTCTGAGCTATTCTCGCAGAAGAGCAAACAAAGGAAACTGGCTATGTTGTCATGGGAGAAAATATCCCTTTCCTTTGTTTATGTCTCTTTAATTACTGTAAGCTGCCCTGAGCCTTAGGGGAAGGGCAGGGTAGAAATTTAACTAAATAAAAAATCAAGTGTGGAAGATTATTATAATTGCAAACACATGCTGATGCCTTAGAGGAAATGTGTCCAAGGGGAAAAACAAATCTGGGGCCTCTTCTTTTCCCTCAGGACTAACGCCCTCCTATCTCTAGCCTTGCTTCACAGAACTATGGTTACTAAATTCTGTGATGCTCTGGAAACTTTGGAAGATCCTTCTCTAGTGAATTTGGGTTCTGTCTCTGCTAATTAACTGGAGTTTATGTGAAGGTCTGTCTCCGTGTGTTTAGGAGGTGGATATAGCTGACTCATCCAGGAGATTAAGTGGCTTCCTGAGAAGGCTTGCAGACCGTCTCGAAAGCACCAAGGAACTGAGATCATCTGACATGAGGAAGGATTTCATTATGAACAGATTACCACCGTTCCTGGTGAATGGCTCTGATTCCTTGGCTCCAGGTGAAATTGAAATATTACTGTTGATTCCCTTGGTAGGAGATGCCAAGGTGTAGATATGGTAGTATTTACTTACATTGTGCTGGCCCTGACGAGTCCTGTTCAAGGGCAGTCCTGCTCTGTATCTCTGCAGGTGTTTGCTGGCAAAGCTGCGCCGAGGGTGGGTGGGGGTGGCTTTCAGACCGGCGGCACCACGCGCATATCCTGGCTGCGCATTCCCTCCCGCAGCCAGAATATATGTGGGATGGGGGTGGGGGAAGGGAGGTCGGAAGGTGGCCTTAGTTGTGGTATTTAGTGACTAGATCTCAAAAGAGAGGCCAGGTCTCCTGCTGTGCCACTATCATTGCCACACTGCTCTGACATTGACTCACCATGTGAAGCTGGGCAGGTCACTTCTCTGCTCTGTTGGTTTCAGCTGTAAACTGGGGACAGTAATTCTTAGCTTGGAAGGATGTCGCTTATGAATACAGGTGAACTGTTTTTAGAATCTTGGGCTAAGGTTCATTCCAGGGACTGCACTATTCTAAGCTTTTATATAGCGCTAGCGATGTACCTGGCGCTTTACAGAGAATAAAATAGACACTGTCCCTGCCTGAGAGCTTACAATCTAAAGACAGGGGAGGGGAGACAGGGAAGGGGGAACAGAGGGAGAGACAAGGGATGCAACATTCATGAGGATGTGAGAACTCAGGTACAAGTTCTTGGGGGACAGGGAGGATGGAGACCCCATCAATGGCAATTGACAGGGAAGAGGGAGAGGAAGGATTGGGAGGGAAGATAAGGAGTTCAGTTTTCACCATGTTTAGTTTGAGTTGGTGTTGAGACATCCAGGCAGAGATATTGGAGAGACAGTTGGTGAGACGAGCTTGAACAGAGGGGGAGAGGGAAGGAGTGGAGAGAGATAGTTGAGTGTCGTCAGCGTATAGGTGGTATTGGAAACGGTGGGAGGCAATGAGTTTGCCTAGGGATTGGGTGTAGATAGAGAAGAGGAGAGGGCCAAGGACAGAGCCTTGGGGAACCCTGACCGAGAGGGGTGGGGAGGAGTTAGGAAGAGATACACTGAAGGAGCAGGCAGAAAGGTACTAGGAGAACCAGTCGAGGACAGAGTCCCGGAATCCCAGGGAGTGAAGCGATTCAAGCAGGAGTGAGTGCTCAACAGTGTCAAAGGCAGCAGAGAGATCAAGGAGGACAAGAATAGAGTAAAGGCGGTTGGGTTTAGCCACAAGAAGATCGTTAGTGATCTTAGCAAGAGTGGTTTTAGTGGAGTGAAGGGGGCGGAAGTGAGATTGGAGGGGGTCAAGGGAGGAGTTGGCAGAGAGGAGGTCGAGGTAACGGGAGTAGATAACCCGTTCAAGGAGCTTGGAAGCAAAAGGGAAGAGGGGGACAGGACGGTAATTAGAGGGTTCAGAGGGATACAGAGTGGACTTCTTGAGGACGGGGGAGACAGTGGTGTGTTTAAAGGCAGAGGGGAAGGAGCCAGTAGAGAGGGAGAGGTTAATGATATGCAGGAGGGGAGGGGTGATGGTGGAAGGAATGGAGGTCAGGAGGCGGGAAGGAATGGGGTCCAGGGGGCAAGTGGAGGGGTTGGAGGAGGAGAGCAGGGAGGAGGTTTCTTCAAGGGAGGCGGGAGGGAAGGACAGGAGAGAGGTGGGGGGAGGAGTGAGAGGGGAGGGGAGTGGTAGGGGGAGAGGACTTGGAAGCGATTTCCAGGCGGATCTTGTCAATCTTAGAGGTGAAAAAGAGAGCAAGCTAAATTACCTTTCTATTTGTCTCAAGTGATGCAGCCACTACATCTTACGTTTAATCTGCTTGAACCGAGTGCCATTTGGAACCATGTTCCCTATCCTGTGTATTGGCTTACATGGTGGTTGTTGATAGTGTTCACAGTGATTTCATATGCTGAGGTTTTGTGCACTGTAATTAATCAGCTACTCTCGTATTTCTCCCTCTGTTTACTGTCACTGACAGTACGACAGAGAAGAAACAAATTCACCGAGGTAGGTGACCAATTTTTGTTTCTGAGCGAGTAGAAGTGGAAAGTAGAGTTTTTGCATCTCTGTTTTGGTTACGTTATACAACTAGAGGTAAAACCAATTCAGGTGAAGGAAGCAGAGGTGGCTGACTTCCTTCTTTTTGAATGAAGTGTTTTGTTTCCCCCTTCTCCCCTTTTAGGTGGAAAACTACCAAAATTGAACAGCAAAATCAGATTACAGTTTAAAGATCATACTATAATTACTGTGGAACCAGATCAGGATGACTCTGTAAGTATAATGGAAGTGCCTGCTGAGACTGCAGTGCCGCTGTGATGCTTGCTCCTTTGTTGTGCTCTGCTTAGAGCACTTAGCTGCATCCCAACATCTGATCAGGATTTGTCATGAGGCTACAGTGACACAGTATCTGTTTGTGCTGTAGTTTGAAGTGTACTTTATTTTTGTAGGAGTTCAACAATGAGCTAGAATCTGTGATTTTTACACACCAGATTCAGGGCTTATCTGAGGAATGAACTGATGTTCTTCAGTAATGGAAAATCCAGCATCCAAATGTCTCCTGCTGTTCATTAGCAAGAGAGCCTTGCTTTGCAACTGGACACATCCCTGCTAGCATAAATAGGAGTTAAAGACATAGTTCAATGCTTTTGTCTTCAAGCGGTGCTGTTGTCTCCTAGGGCTGCATCTGGTTCTTTGTTTCCCAATTATTTCTTGTTTTGCTGTGGTGGCACAAGAATAAGTGGTGATTTCTTTTTATCTGTGTCCGTATTACTCATCCATATAAACCATGGCATCTTTGAGGGAATTGGAGGTGGGGAAAGGAGATAGAGTGAAATCATTGGAAACCAGTTTTTTTTCTCTGAGCACATGCACTACAGGGTCCCTTCACGTGGCAGTGCCAGTGCTTGAGTTTCCCTTGGAGAACTTACCTTAAGGAATTGAGAACAGTTCTCTCTAGGCAGGATATATCTCCAAATACAGATCTTCCAAGCCATCCAGCCCTTCCCTTACAGTTGTGTTATATCTACATCCTGAAGAAAAAGCCTGCTTGCTAATGAGCTTAGCACAATTCACTCAGAAGTCTCCGTTTGTTATTAGAGCCAGTAGCAAATCCAACCCGATTGCGCTATGCCCTGTTTTCTAGTATGACTGTTGATTATATTAATAAAGCTTTTAGTGATGGGTAAAGGAAATGAGAGAGTTCCTTTGTCATGTTTATTGGAGTGCCTCTTCTTGATAGTTATGTGAGGCAATATTTTGTATGTTGAATATTATGGATGTAGGTTTGTTTATATACAGACGATTGTATACAATGTTAGTTATTGCTCATACTTCATTGTATTCTTGTTCGCTTTTTGAGTTTTCTTCTTTGAAACTGTTTGTGCAATTTGTCATGGCTTTTGCCAGTACAATAAAATATTATTATTAGAGCCAGTGTAGGTGTTTGACTTGGATCTGGGAGTCTAGGATTTATTATTATTATTATTATTTTATTAACAAACATTTATATAGTGCCAGCAGTGTACCTGGCACTTTACAAAGTAATAAAATAGACACGGTCCCTGCCCCTAGGGTTTACAATCTGAGAGACAGGAGCTGGGGGAGAGACTTAGGAAGGGGAACAGAGGGAGAGACAAGGGGTCTAACATTCATGAAGATGCGAGGTCTCAAGTGCACGTACTTGGCTTGGTTACGATGAGAATGACAGCAGGCAGGTCCATGTTGCAAGGATAAGGGTAAACCGATCGTAGGTATAGGAATAGTGGCTCAGCAGGATAAAGAGTCAGACAGAGCAGAGCGAAAGAGGTGAGTTTTAAGGAGAGATTTGAAGGTATGAAGGGAGGGGGCAAGGCGGATGTGGACAGGGAGGGAGTTCCAGGCATGGGGGGCAGCAAGTGAGAAGGGACGAAGGCGCTTAGGGGAGCAGGGAAGGCGTGGAAGGGTGAGAGAAGGGACAGAGGAGGAGCGAAGTGCACGGGCTGGAGTATGGAGGGCGATAAGTGCAGAGAGGTAGGGGGGAGCAAGGTTGTGAAGAGCTTTATAGGTGAAGACTAGGAGCTTGTGCAGGATTCGTTCAGGAAGGGGAAGCCAGTGAAGCGAAGAGAGGAGGGGCTGCACATGGTCGAAGCGACTGGCGAGGTAGATGACCCTGGCAGCAGAGTTTTGGACAGAGATGAGGGGAGAAAGGTGAGACCGGGGAAGGCCAGTGAGAAGGAGGTTACAGTAATCGAGGCGAGAGATGACCAGAGCATGAACAAGAGTTTTGGCAGACGAGACAGAGAGAAAAGGGCGAATCTTAGCAATGTTATGGAGGGAGAAGCGACAGGATTTAGCAACAGAGTCAATGTAGGGTTTAAAAGAAAGGGCTGAGTCAAAGATGAAGCCTAGGCTACGGGCTTGGGGGACAGGCAGGATGGTGACTCCATCAATAGTTATTGACAGTGAGGAAGGAGAGGAAGGATGAGGGGGGAAGATAAGGAGTTCAGTTTTAGCCATGTTGAGTTTGAGTTGACGTTGAGACATCCAGGTAGAGATGTCAGAGAGACAGTTGATGAGACGAGCTTGAACAGAGGGAGAGAGAGAGGGAGTAGAGAGATAGAGTTGAGTGTCATCAGCATAGAGGTGGTATTGGAAGCCATGGGAGGCAATGAGTTTGCCTAAGGATGAGGTATAGATCGAGAAGAGGAGAGGGCCAAGAACAGAGCCTTGAGGAACACCAACTGAGAGGGGGAAGGAGGAGGAGGCGGAGTTGGAGAGAGACACATTAAAGGAGCGGTCAGAGAGGTAGGAGGAGAACCAGTTATGGACAGAGCCACAAAAGCCAAGGGAGTGAAGGGAATCCAGCAAGAGTGAGTGGTCAACAGTATCGAAGGCAGCAGAGAGATCAAGGAGGACAAGAATGGAATAGAGACGTTTAGATTTAGCCACCAGAAGATCGTTGGTGATCTTAGCGAGAGCAGTTTCAGTAGAATGAAGGGGGCGGAAGCCAGATTGGAGGGGGTCAAGGGAGGAGTTGGAGGATAGGAAGTCAAGGCAGCGGGAGTAGACAACACGTTCAAGCAGCTTGGAAGCAAAAGGAAGGAGTGAGACAGGACGATAGCTAGAAGGGTCAGAGGGGTCAAGAGTGGACTTTTTGAGAATAGGAGAGACTGTGGCATGTTTGAAGGCAGAAGGGAAAGAGCCAGTAGAGAGGGAGAGGTTGATGATGTGCAGGAAGGAAGGGGCGACAGTGGGAGTAATGGAGGTGAGGAGGCGGGAAGGAATGGGATCAAGGGGGCAAGTGGAAGGGTTGGAGGAGGAGAGCAGAGAGGAGATTTCCTTAAGGGAGGCAGGGGAGAAGGAGGACATGAGAGAAGGAGGGGGAGGAGGGAGAGGGGTGGGAGTGGGAAGAGAGGAGTGGGAAGCGATGTCGAGGCGGATCTTGTCTATCTTGGAGGTGAAGAAGGAGGCAAGATCCTGAGCAGAAAGGGAAGAAGGAGGGGGAGGACAGGGAGGCTTGAGGAGGGAGTCAAAGGTAGAGAACAGGCGGCGAGGGTCCCGAGAACAGGACTCAATGCGGGAGGCATAGTAGTGTTGTCTAGCAAGGGAGATAGCAGAAGTAAGGGTGGAGAGACAGAATTTGAAGTGAAGGAAGTCAGCGTGAGAATGGGATTTGCGCCAGAGTCGTTCAGCAGCACGAGTGCAAGAACGGAGGTGGCGGATACTAGGGGTGAGCCAAGGACGGGGGTTGTGGGAGAAGGCAGGGCGGGAAGAGAGAGGGGCATGGGAGTCAAGTGTGGAGGAGAGAGAGGCGTTGAGAGCAGAGACAGCGGAGTCAGGGGAGGAGGAAGAGAAGACTGTAGGAAGAAGGGGAGAGAGAGAGGAGGCAAAGTCCAGGGGATCAATAGCTTGAAGGTCACGGAAGGGGCGTAGAGAAGGGGAAGAGGAGGGGGGACAGTGGGAAATGTTGAAAGAGGCAAGGAAGTGGTCTGATATAGGATGAGGATCGAAGGAGAGATCAGCGACAGAGCAGTTTCTAGAGAGGACAAGATCAAGAGAATGGCCATTAGTATGGGTGGGGGAGTTGGTCCAAAGGTGGAGGTTGAAGGAGGAGGCTAGGGAGAGGAAGCGAGAGACTGAGGGCTGAGATGGGTCATCAACATGAATGTTGAAGTCACCAAGGATGAGAGTGGGGATATCAACAGAGAGAAAGAAGGTGAGCCAGGACTCAAAGTCAGAAAGAAAGGAAGAGAGAGGACCAGGGGGATTTAAGTCCTGTCTTGGCCATCAACTCACTGGGTCGCTGTAGGCAAGTCAGTGGGTGCGTTCACGGAATCGCAGGATACTATTCTTTGGGCGTTTATAGACGATCCTGCTTGTAAGCGGGATCGCCAAACGCCGGCTTTCCCCCCCGCGCAGTCTCTGTGAGCCGTGTCTGCAGTTCAGACACGGCGCAGAGTGCGAGTGCGCATGCGCACTCACCCGCGGAACCAGGAAGTGCGGTGTAAAGCCGGCACTTCGGGAATCCGCGTCGGAGGGGGCAGGCGAGCCTGCCCCCTCCGACACCGATTAAAAAGCGGCCCCAGCAATTAGACGAGCGCCAAGAAAGGCGGCTGATCAAAGGATCAGCCGCCTTTTTGGTCTCGTCTATAAACGCCCTTTGTTGTGTGAGCTGGCATTCCCATAATTTTAATTATTCACACAATCCCTCCCCCACTTCAAAAGTTCCCTCCTGCTTCTAAATTTACCTAACGGGTAGTGTTGGGGTTGATAATAGCTCTCCCACTATTATGTTTTTTTTTTTTTAATCAGCAATACACTGTTACCTCCATTCAGACCGTGGAGGGTTCATCCCCTCATGGGTGGCCTGACTTCTGTTGTCAGCCTCAGGTGATTTGCCAGGACTTTCCCTCTCCTAGTAGTCCAGGCCCCTCCTGCTGACTCCCAGTTCTAGGATACCTCAGGAGCTGATCTCAGGAGTGGAGAGGTGTACTCCCCTCAGAGAGAACTTTGCCACACTGCGGAGCCCTCCTAGCCTGTCTCCTTCACAAAGACTCTCGCTGGGGTGCCAGTCCCACTTCCCCCTCCCAGAGGCAATCTCCAGGGGGCTGGTCCTCCTCCCCTATACCACGATCTACAGGAGTCTAGCTTGTGGTCTGTCAGGAAACCATGTTCTACTTCTTGGACACCCCTGCTCTAAATACTTGATTAAAGACAGCAGTTCATTATAGTGCTTGGATGTGGGGTGGAAGCCAGGGGGCTGCCTGTGTGTGCATGCATTGGGAGAGCCACTTCTGTGTGAAAATTAAGAAATGATGTATATTCTGCTCCTGGTGAATTTGTAGAATTTGGCTTTATTGGCTGCAGAATCTTATTTTTTTGGCACAGTGAACATGGGTCCCTGATTATAAAGTACTTTTAACATTGAAAGCACTTTATAAATTATTAATAATAAAATTAGGTCTAGGTTTGTTCCAACTCATGGTTCCTTCAGCAGCCTCCTGCAAATGAGCAAGGAAGTGGAGGTAGATGTGGGCCATGTGTGTGTGTGTGTGTGTAAGACTAGCCTTGCAATGAGGGGTGAGTGACTTCTCTGAAAGGAGGTAACTACAGTATATCTTAATGGCTTTGATAAGATTTTGGTTTTCTTCCCCCTTGTTCTTCAGAATGAGATGCACAAAGAGATGGTTTATGTCTATCACTCATTAAGGAACAACAGAGAAACTCACATGATGGGGAGTGAGGATGCTGATGTCAGCAATGGAGGAACAAAAAAGGTTTGTTCTCAACTCTTGTTGGTAGGAGCTCTCTTTTCAGTTTAGTTAGTGCAGAAGTTATTTCCACTGGGGCCGATCCCATGCAGTGTACATGCAAATCCTGCGTGGAGGGGTTTGGGATTGTGGCCAATGCGTTTAGTTCTGCTGTGAACATCAGGGCTCCAAGTGCCCCAAACCAGAACTATGCTTACTATGCTACTGCAACAGAGAGAGGATGAACACTAGGTAAGGGAATAATATTTGATCTCTGTTTTCATCTGTTAACTACCTATTGAAGGCATCACACAAACCAGTTTTGTTGAGATTAGTTCACTTTCTAGCAGTTAGTCAAGATATGCTGAATGATTTGGGGTCCATTTGCTTTTGTTGCACCCTCCCCTCAGGCATGCTGTATATTAGAGGGTATGTGGCTCCCTCAGCAGCAAGAGAAGCCGAGCCACCATTGCCACTTACCAGAACCTTATGGAGGCCATGGGAGCAGTGGCAGAGTGCCCTGATCCACTCTTGCTGCTACTGAATCTGCAGGAGCTCCTGGAAGTAAGAGCTTTAACGTGGGAGGAGGTAGGGAGAAGTTGTACTGCTCCATCTCTGGGACTGGGTGGAAGCTGACAATCAGTGTAAAGTGTCTTTTGGCGCTTGACAATATGAAAATGTTGATATTTGGCTCTTGGGTTTGGGAACTTTGTCTACCCCTGCTCTAGATCTAGCCTGGTTGGGTAAGAAGGAGAATTTTGAGTGCAGTGTTAAGGATCCAGTCGCTATTCTCCACTACCTGGATGTTTCTCCTAGCTACTTCACTGCTGGTCATTTGTAGCAGTGATACTGTTTCAGTGTTCCTCAGTAGGTCCAAAGGGTAGAGCTAAATAGCCCCTTCTCTCGTCTTTCCCTTACAGCGGCTGTTTCTGTTTGCATTACAGCACTGCATTAGTTTTTCCTCAGGAGATTTGCCCTTGGGTAGATTTTCTCTTTTAAAAATGGCAGCTTGCATTCTGTGGAAGCTGATGAGGCTAGAAGTGACTAAATCAAAAAGGATCTAGTAGAACTGGAAAAGGTACAGAGAAAGGCAACAAAGATGATAAAGAGAGCTTTCGTACGTGGAGGGGCTTAATAGGTCAGGGCTTTTCAACTTGGAGAAGAGATGCTTGAGAGGAGATATGATAGAAGTTTATAAAATCATGAGTGATGCGGAACAAGTAAATAGGAGGTTATTTACCCTCTCAAGTAGTACTAGAACAAGGGGACACTCCATGAAACTGACTGGCAGCAGATTTAAAACAAATAAGTGGTTTTTTTTTAATTCAGTGCACCATTAACTTGTGGAATTCATTGCAGAGGAGGTGACCAAGGCAGTAGAAAAGAATTGCGTAAGTTCTTGGAGGATAGGTCCATTCATGGCTATTAGCCAAGTGGGTTGGGGGATGTCACCTCTGTTGTGACTTGGGAGTGAACAACAGGGAATGGATTGCCTGACCTGTTGGGTACTCTCCTAAGTGACAGAGATTGCTTCGATGGACTGTTGGCCTGACCCTGTATGGTACTACGTTCTTATGTGGCCTAGCTGTTCTGCACCCCTGTCCTTGGGG
>QEPC01015114.1:2002761-2013507 GCA_003113815.1 Sphenodon punctatus | reverse complement strand
TTTTTTTAATCAGCAATACACTGTTACCTCCATTCAGACCGTGGAGGGTTCATCCCCTCATGGGTGGCCTGACTTCTGTTGTCAGCCTCAGGTGATTTGCCAGGACTTTCCCTCTCCTAGTAGTCCAGGCCCCTCCTGCTGACTCCCAGTTCTAGGATACCTCAGGAGCTGATCTCAGGAGTGGAGAGGTGTACTCCTCTCAGAGAGAACTTTGCCACACTGTGGAGCCCTCCTAGCCTGTCTCCTTCACAAAGACTCTCGCTGGGGTGCCAGTCCCACTTCCCCCTCCCAGAGGCAATCTCCAGGGGGCTGGTCCTCCTCCCCTATACCACGATCTACAGGAGTCTAGCTTGTGGTCTGTCAGGAAACCATGTTCTACTTCTTGGACACCCCTGCTCTAAATACTTGATTAAAGACAGCAGTTCATTATAGTGCTTGGATGTGGGGTGGAAGCCAGGGGGCTGCCTGTGTGTGCATGCATTGGGAGAGCCACTTCTGTGTGAAAATTAAGAAATGATGTATATTCTGCTCCTGGTGAATTTGTAGAATTTGGCTTTATTGGCTGCAGAATCTTATTTTTTTGGCACAGTGAACATGGGTCCCTGATTATAAAGTACTTTTAACATTGAAAGCACTTTATAAATTATTAATAATAAAATTAGGTCTAGGTTTGTTCCAACTCATGGTTCCTTCAGCAGCCTCCTGCAAATGAGCAAGGAAGTGGAGGTAGATGTGGGCCGTGTGTGTGTGTGTGTGTGTGTGTGTGTGTGTGTAAGACTAGCCTTGCAATGAGGGGTGAGTGACTTCTCTGAAAGGAGGTAACTACAGTATATCTTAATGGCTTTGATAAGATTTTGGTTTTCTTCCCCCTTGTTCTTCAGAATGAGATGCACAAAGAGATGGTTTATGTCTATCACTCATTAAGGAACAACAGAGAAACTCACATGATGGGGAGTGAGGATGCTGATGTCAGCAATGGAGGAACAAAAAAGGTTTGTTCTCAACTCTTGTTGGTAGGAGCTCTCTTTTCAGTTTAGTTAGTGCAGAAGTTATTTCCACTGGGGCCGATCCCATGCAGTGTACATGCAAATCCTGCGTGGAGGGGTTTGGGATTGTGGCCAATGCGTTTAGTTCTGCTGTGCACATCAGGGCTCCAAGTGCCCCAAACCAGAACTATGCTTACTATGCTACTGCAACAGAGAGAGGATGAACACTAGGTAAGGGAATAATATTTGATCTCTGTTTTCATCTGTTAACTACCTATTGAAGGCATCACACAAACCAGTTTTGTTGAGATTAGTTCACTTTCTAGCAGTTAGTCAAGATATGCTGAATGATTTGGGGTCCATTTGCTTTTGTTGCACCCTCCCCTCAGGCATGCTGTATATTAGAGGGTATGTGGCTCCCTCAGCAGCAAGAGAAGCCGAGCCACCATTGCCACTGCTACCAGAACCTTATGGAGGCCATGGGAGCAGTGGCAGAGTGCCCTGATCCACTCTTGCTGCTACTGAATCTGCAGGAGCTCCTGGAAGTAAGAGCTTTAACGTGGGAGGAGGTAGGGAGAAGTTGTACTGCTCCATCTCTGGGACTGGGTGGAAGCTGACAATCAGTGTAAAGTGTCTTTTGGCGCTTGACAATATGAAAATGTTGATATTTGGCTCTTGGGTTTGGGAACTTTGTCTACCCCTGCTCTAGATCTAGCCTGGTTGGGTAAGAAGGAGAATTTTGAGTGCAGTGTTAAGGATCCAGTCGCTATTCTCCACTACCTGTATGTTTCTCCTAGCTACTTCACTGCTGGTCATTTGTAGCAGTGATACTGTTTCAGTGTTCCTCAGTAGGTCCAAAGGGTAGAGCTAAATAGCCCCTTCTCTCGTCTTTCCCTTACAGCGGCTGTTTCTGTTTGCATTACAGCACTGCATTAGTTTTTCCTCAGGAGATTTGCCCTTGGGTAGATTTTCTCTTTTAAAAATGGCAGCTTGCATTCTGTGGAAGCTGATGAGGCTAGAAGTGACTAAATCAAAAAGGATCTAGTAGAACTGGAAAAGGTACAGAGAAAGGCAACAAAGATGATAAAGAGAGCTTTCGTACGTGGAGGGGCTTAATAGGTCAGGGCTTTTCAACTTGGAGAAGAGATGCTTGAGAGGAGATATGATAGAAGTTTATAAAATCATGAGTGATGCGGAACAAGTAAATAGGAGGTTATTTACCCTCTCAAGTAGTACTAGAACAAGGGGACACTCCATGAAACTGACTGGCAGCAGATTTAAAACAAATAAGTGGTTTTTTTTTAATTCAGTGCACCATTAACTTGTGGAATTCATTGCAGAGGAGGTGACCAAGGCAGTAGAAAAGAATTGCGTAAGTTCTTGGAGGATAGGTCCATTCATGGCTATTCGCCAAGTGGGTTGGGGGATGTCACCTCTGTTGTGACTTGGGAGTGAACAACAGGGAATGGATTGCCTGACCTGTTGGGTACTCTCCTAAGTGACAGAGATTGCTTCGATGGACTGTTGGCCTGACCCTGTATGGTACTACGTTCTTATGTGGCCTAGCTGTTCTGCACCCCTGTCCTTGGGGTTCTCAAAGTGAATATGAGGTTTGGTGCCACATACTTACCAGAAAAGTTAGAATTTCTTATGTTGGTCAATAAACTGCATCTTTGCTTGGATTGCCTGTGAATATTGTTTTAGCAATAAGGCAGAGAGTGCCTCACTTACTTGCTCAAGATGAGGTATATTTAATAGTGTGATTTAACTTCTCTTTCATCTGGGATCACACACATTCTTCTGAAAAAGAGCAGCAGTGCCTCTGGGATGCATTTGAATGTATGATTAACATAAATTGGAACTAACCAAGGCTTTGACCTGAAATAACACAGTTGTATAATTTAAGTCCTGTTCCATCACCTCTAATATATCTCTCTGGCTGCTTTTATAATTTCATAACAATGGTCTTGTCCAGGCTAGAGCAATCTGGTGTGCTCTAGCTACCATTTGTTCCCGCTGCGTTTGCAATACATCCCTCAGACCAGGGGTAGTGGCCACACCCCACAGTGTGGAGTAGGTGGTCCTAAGTGAGGCCAGCCACAACATGGTGGCAAATATTCCTCTCGGTAAAATCTCAGTAGGCTCTTGCTTATGCTTGTCATGTTGGTGGCTTGCCTGAGGGGCTGGGGTGGGTGGAATTTTTCTTGAATGGTTTTGCTCATTCCTGGCTGGGAGAATTCAGCGTGTGGTTCTCGGGGAATGTACTTCATCTCCCCAGGACCTCACGTGTGGTGTCCCGCAGGGTTCTGTTCTGTCCCCCCTCCTGTTCAACATGTATATGCAGCCTTTGGGCGTGGAGGAGGATGGATGAGGGCGAGCCGTCTGAAGCTGAATGNTGTGTGCATGCATTGGGAGAGCCACTTCTGTGTGAAAATTAAGAAATGATGTATATTCTGCTCCTGGTGAATTTGTAGAATTTGGCTTTATTGGCTGCAGAATCTTATTTTTTTGGCACAGTGAACATGGGTCCCTGATTATAAAGTACTTTTAACATTGAAAGCACTTTATAAATTATTAATAATAAAATTAGGTCTAGGTTTGTTCCAACTCATGGTTCCTTCAGCAGCCTCCTGCAAATGAGCAAGGAAGTGGAGGTAGATGTGGGCCGTGTGTGTGTGTGTGTGTGTGTGTGTGTGTGTGTAAGACTAGCCTTGCAATGAGGGGTGAGTGACTTCTCTGAAAGGAGGTAACTACAGTATATCTTAATGGCTTTGATAAGATTTTGGTTTTCTTCCCCCTTGTTCTTCAGAATGAGATGCACAAAGAGATGGTTTATGTCTATCACTCATTAAGGAACAACAGAGAAACTCACATGATGGGGAGTGAGGATGCTGATGTCAGCAATGGAGGAACAAAAAAGGTTTGTTCTCAACTCTTGTTGGTAGGAGCTCTCTTTTCAGTTTAGTTAGTGCAGAAGTTATTTCCACTGGGGCCGATCCCATGCAGTGTACATGCAAATCCTGCGTGGAGGGGTTTGGGATTGTGGCCAATGCGTTTAGTTCTGCTGTGCACATCAGGGCTCCAAGTGCCCCAAACCAGAACTATGCTTACTATGCTACTGCAACAGAGAGAGGATGAACACTAGGTAAGGGAATAATATTTGATCTCTGTTTTCATCTGTTAACTACCTATTGAAGGCATCACACAAACCAGTTTTGTTGAGATTAGTTCACTTTCTAGCAGTTAGTCAAGATATGCTGAATGATTTGGGGTCCATTTGCTTTTGTTGCACCCTCCCCTCAGGCATGCTGTATATTAGAGGGTATGTGGCTCCCTCAGCAGCAAGAGAAGCCGAGCCACCATTGCCACTGCTACCAGAACCTTATGGAGGCCATGGGAGCAGTGGCAGAGTGCCCTGATCCACTCTTGCTGCTACTGAATCTGCAGGAGCTCCTGGAAGTAAGAGCTTTAACGTGGGAGGAGGTAGGGAGAAGTTGTACTGCTCCATCTCTGGGACTGGGTGGAAGCTGACAATCAGTGTAAAGTGTCTTTTGGCGCTTGACAATATGAAAATGTTGATATTTGGCTCTTGGGTTTGGGAACTTTGTCTACCCCTGCTCTAGATCTAGCCTGGTTGGGTAAGAAGGAGAATTTTGAGTGCAGTGTTAAGGATCCAGTCGCTATTCTCCACTACCTGTATGTTTCTCCTAGCTACTTCACTGCTGGTCATTTGTAGCAGTGATACTGTTTCAGTGTTCCTCAGTAGGTCCAAAGGGTAGAGCTAAATAGCCCCTTCTCTCGTCTTTCCCTTACAGCGGCTGTTTCTGTTTGCATTACAGCACTGCATTAGTTTTTCCTCAGGAGATTTGCCCTTGGGTAGATTTTCTCTTTTAAAAATGGCAGCTTGCATTCTGTGGAAGCTGATGAGGCTAGAAGTGACTAAATCAAAAAGGATCTAGTAGAACTGGAAAAGGTACAGAGAAAGGCAACAAAGATGATAAAGAGAGCTTCCGTACGTGGAGGGGCTTAATAGGTCAGGGCTTTTCAACTTGGAGAAGAGATGCTTGAGAGGAGATATGATAGAAGTTTATAAAATCATGAGTGATGCGGAACAAGTAAATAGGAGGTTATTTACCCTCTCAAGTAGTACTAGAACAAGGGGACACTCCATGAAACTGACTGGCAGCAGATTTAAAACAAATAAGTGGTTTTTTTTTAATTCAGTGCACCATTAACTTGTGGAATTCATTGCAGAGGAGGTGACCAAGGCAGTAGAAAAGAATTGCGTAAGTTCTTGGAGGATAGGTCCATTCATGGCTATTAGCCAAGTGGGTTGGGGGATGTCACCTCTGTTGTGAGTTGGGAGTGAACAACAGGGAATGGATTGCCTGACCTGTTGGGTACTCTCCTAAGTGACAGAGATTGCTTCGATGGACTGTTGGCCTGACCCTGTATGGTACTACGTTCTTATGTGGCCTAGCTGTTCTGCACCCCTGTCCTTGGGGGTTCTCAAAGTGAATATGAGGTTTGGTGCCACATACTTACCAGAAAAGTTAGAATTTCTTATGTTGGTCAATAAACTGCATCTTTGCTTGGATTGCCTGTGAATATTGTTTTAGCAATAAGGCAGAGAGCGCCTCACTTACTTGCTCAAGATGAGGTATATTTAATAGTGTGGTTTAACTTCTCTTTCATCTGGGATCACACACATTCTTCTGAAAAAGAGCAGCAGTGCCTCTGGGATGCATTTGAATGTATGATTAACATAAATTGGAACTAACCAAGGCTTTGACCTGAAATAACACAGTTGTATAATTTAAGTCCTGTTCCATCACCTCTAATATATCTCTGGCTGCTTTTATAATTTCATAACAATGGTCTTGTCCAGGCTAGAGCAATCTGGTGTGCTCTAGCTACCATTTGTTCCCGCTGCATTTGCAATACATCCCTCAGACCAGGGGTAGTGGCCACACCCCACAGTGTGGAGTAGGTGGTCCTAAGTGAGGCCAGCCACAACATGGTGGCAAATATTCCTCTCGGTAAAATCTCAGTAGGCTCTTGCTTATGCTTGTCATGTTGGTGGCTTGCCTGAGGGGCTGGGGTGGGTGGAATTTTTCTTGAATGGTTTTGCTCATTCCTGGCTGGGAGTGTGTGGCCCCCATCATCGATGGGGTCTGCCCCCCTATGACCACACAGGTCTGCAGTCTGGGGGTGCTCCTTGACTCACAGCTCTGTCTGGATCTCCAGGTGGAGGCTGTGGTGAGGGGAGCATTTCGCCAGTTACATCTGGTACGACGTCTGTGGCCATATGTTTTGGACTCGGATCTTGCCACCATCATCCATGCCTTTATTACTAGGCTACTGTAATGCAGTCTACGTGGGGCTGCCCCTGGGGATGGTCCGGAGGTTGCAGCTGGTGCAGAATGCGGTGGCTCGTCTCTTAACAGGGACGGGTCGCCGTGAGCACATTACACCGGTGGTCTGTTCTCTGCACTGGCTGCCTATTATTTTCTGGGCCCAATTCAGGGTGCTGGTAATGACCTATAAAGCCCTAAACGGCCTGGGCCTGGCTTATCTGCGGGACCGCCTCATGCCCCGGATTGCATTGTGGCCCCTGTGGTCGGCCAGGGACGCCCGACTCAAAGGCGATGATGGGGAGGGCATTCTCGGTGGCATTCCCAGGCTGTGGAACACCCTCCTGATGGAGGCTCGTCGGGACCCAGATCTCCCCTCTTTCTGAAGACAGTGTAAGACCTGGCTGTTCCGCCGGGCCTTTGGATAGGGAGACGGGTAGGGTGGGTTGGGTTTAGGAGGGGGAATTCTGCCCTTTTAGTTTATCATTTTAATGCTTTTGATGATATTTTATGTGTGTGTTTATTATGTTTTTGCATTTTGTAAGCTTTCCCGAGCTGCTCTGTGAGCAGGAGGGGGCGGGGTAGAAAAATAGTTAAATAAATAAATAGCTCTGGATAAGGTATTCATCTGTTAGTGGATACACAGCAGGGTCATCCTCCTAGCTCAAGTAAAATCTTTTTGCTCTGCTCTCCACCCATTTGCTTCTATGGCACCACCACCAGGCAACTGCTAAGTTGCATAGAGAAGCCCAAGAAGAAAGTTTTTCTCAAGCTACTGGATTAGATTGCTCCTAGAAGGAAAACGCGTGCAAATCTGATGTACAGCAAAAAACAACACTCTCCAATCCTTTATTTTCCTGTTGCATTTGAATACTTAGTATGGTAAACTGGTCACCAGGCCCATGGTAGGGTGGTGCACTACTTCCCAAGCAGGACAGAACCACCAGGGTGCCTGTAGCATGTTGTGTACTTGATGTAACAAGATCCAGATCTTTCTGTGTGGGGTGAGTGTATCTGACTCCAGAATCATGCTGGGAGATGAGGCTTTGAAAGTGTCCCTTGTAAAAACTGCTCCTGGCTGACTCTGCTTGTCTTTCTTTTTAGACTCATGGGTTACGTTTTCCTCTCTTTCACATGGAAGCATTGAAGCAAATTTGGAGCCTGGCTACTGTCAGTGTAAAGGAACTGAACCTCGATTCAGATGCAGAAAAAGAAAATCTTGCCTTATCTCTGTGGACAGAATGTCTCATTGAAGCTATCTAACTCCTCCATGGCAAACAATACGCGAGAGAAGAAATGGTTTCTGACAATGGGTCACCTAATTTCTCCCTTTCTGTGTAGCTTTTGGATTGTGGTACTGATTACCATAGAAACAGTAATGAGTATGTTTGCCCTTTCGTAGTGCTAAATATGAAGTGGAATTTCCTGTTCTCCAAAATATTTTTCCCCAGGAAAATTTATAAAATCAAAATAGATTGAAATATTAAGTCATATATTTAATAGGTAGCACAGGCAATTTGGATGCCTGGTTAGAAAGCTTTCAAGAAAAATTCCTCTAGGTGTTAGTAACATACGGGGGTTTTCACTTATTTATATAGTGCCAGCAATGGGCCTGATGCTGAACAGTTGCAACTGGAGTGAGGTCCATAGTGCATGGGTCTTAAAGTCTATTAAAAACATGGACAGGGAACCGTTTTCCCACCGTAAGTCAGACTTGCGTGTGCTGCATGCTGGCATATATAAGCAAGACATGTTTGCGTAGTTCCATAGTTATGGCGTGTGAGAGAAAATAGCCCTATAAAAAGCTTCAGTGAGTAGTGAAACCCCTACCAGGCATTGAGGAATACTGAAGTTGCAAATTTTTTGGATGTTAAAATTCTAGTCTTTCCAAATACACACAATGTCTGAGACTGGATAAAACTTAGAAGTTAATTCATGCCCTTTTTGAAGAATGTGGACTTTCTCTTTACAATGGGTGAAGGGGAAAAGTGAATTAGGGAGTCCTGCACGCTATCATTTTATATATCCCTGGTCCAATTTTAAACTTGCATTAACCAAGATTGCAATAAGCAATCCAGTTCTACAGCTCCTACTGCCAAACTCCTGTTGAAGTCATTTCTGAGTATCACTGCCTTTTAGTAGTAATGGCCACCCCTGAAAAACAAACATGTTTGTAAAATTACTTGTATTAAAATAAGAGCAGCAGAATGAATGTTTCTATACACCCGAACTTACATTTTGAACAGCAAATGTGGTGAATTAGTCGCATTGTCAAATAAACATGATTTGTGTTCAAAAATGAAAGGGAAAGCTGGTTAAATGTTTTGTGTGCTACAGAATTTGCCTAAATCAGTCAGCTTCTTAAAGGAACATCCTCACTTTTGTATTGGCTAGTCATTCTTAATACTCCTGGTGCGAGGCACCGCTGGGGGTTCATCTGAGACTCCTCTCACCTTTACACCTGAGAGCTAATCTGTCCTCTCTCCCTGCACAAGAGCTGACCCTTTTTACTGTTTTCACTGCCAAAACTCTAGTCATCTCTCGCCTTTACTACTGCAACCTCCTCCTTACTGGCCTTCCCTGTTCCTCATATTCTGAACTTCTGTTCAGAATTCTGCTGCCAAGGTCATCTTCCATCACCCACCACTTTGACTATGTTCAGCCCCTTCTCCTCTCCACTGGCTCGCTCTACCTGAACGCATTCACTACAAGCTCCTGGTCCTTGTTTTCAAGACCCTTCATGGCCTTGCCCTCTCCTGTCTCTCTGCACTTGTTTCCTGCCATATTTCCTATCTGTCTGCTCATGACTTCCTTGCTGCCCCCCCACCCCCCCAATGCCTGGAACATTCTCCCTATCTTCAAATCCCTCTTGAAAACCTATCTCTTCCATCAGTCTTTCCCCTAGTTTCTCATCCCCTTAGCCTCTTCTACTTCCTTGTAACTAAGCATGTGTACCTGCAACTTCTTGGATGTATTCCTGTCTTTCTGTCTGTTCCCCTGTCCTTTGTCTCACCTCTGTTCTCTTAGATTGTAACCCAAGCGGGCCACAGACCTGTCTGTGACTCTTGACTGTAAAGCATCAGGTATATTGCTGGTGCTATATAAATGCTTCTGATTCTGAAGCTTGCCCCGGACGTTTTGATAAAGCCTTGATAATGGAGAGGGGGGCATTCCAGCCAGATGGCTTGGGGGAAGTAAGCGTCTTAGGTGCTAGTAAGTGACTTGGGAATGATTTGAGGTTATCCTCCTCACTCATGCCCCCTCCTTAGTGCCTTGCAATGTTGTGGGTTCCAAAGAAGTAGCTGCCCAAGCCAATGCTCCTGGAATACTGTCGGATGGAGGGCTAAACTCAAGGATTATGCTTTATACAATACCGTAAGAACTTTGATGTAATACTCTTATAGGAAGCTTGGATGGAGGTTCCAATTGAACTTAATGGGTACTCACTCATCCCATTGTCTTAAGGCCCTACCGCTAGGTTTTAAAGGTAGACTAAGTGGAGGGCTGGCCTGCTTGGTATCTATAACTTTGGCCTTAGAAGTTACACCCCTTGCTGATTGCCCTCCTATTGCTACCAGAATCCTTTTGGATCATCCCGACCTAAAGTGCATAGTGATCACAGTCTGTACGCTCCCGTAATCATCGAGGGGTTATGAGGCAACATCTAGAAAGTTTTTTTTGATGAATCTAGAACTAACATTACCAGTGACTCATCTTATAGTCATAGGTGATTTCAATGTGAGAATTGATCAGAATGATGAGGCACTTTTTCACTTTGCTAAATTGCGGCTGGAGAAAGATTCATGTCCCTCTTCATGTAGACACTCCAAGGACATGGATGTGACCACAACAGGGGTTCACTGTGCTAAATTAATGTTTAGATTCAATTTATCCATTAACGGTACCCCCCCGCCCTCCAACAAGAGTGGCAGTGTAATTGACTATATGACGGTGTTGCCCCTGCTAGCACCTTTGGTAATGGGATTTTTCATGAGCCAACAGCCTGTTAGTGACAATCAGCCTCTCCTCACTAGCACTGCTATTTAAAACTAGGAATTGTCTGCTGGGCAACCTTTATCCTCAGGAGTTCTGGGGCTTAGAGTCACGTAGGCGCATAAAGTGGTCTGATACTGTGAATCTGAATCTAACAAACATTTTGTCTAATCTCTGCCTGCAATTGTGGGAGGCCTGCTTTGATTCTACCTCTGTCAAAGAACTTCTTTGCTCATATGAGAAATTTTCATGAATTAAACCACATCTCCTGAGTTCTAAGAATTTTGCCTATACCTCTTCAAAGTGGAGAAAAGAGAATTGGTCACCTATCTCGATGAATTCTTTTCTTCTCCTGCTATGCAGGCAGTCCTCCAGAGAGAGGGTAGCTCCTCCCACAACTGACAGGAGGCAGA
>QEPC01015114.1:1984032-1997772 GCA_003113815.1 Sphenodon punctatus | reverse complement strand
GTATAAATGTGATTAAATAAATCAATCAATCTTTATTTGCTAATGAAATTACTGAATTAGGTGATATTAGTTTTGAGACTTGTCTGCCTGATGGACCACCAATGACATCATCTGAAATTGAAGACTTTATTGCCCAGCTTAAACCTGGGAAAGCATTGGAAGATCTAGTGCTTACAGAATTACTTAAGCTCCACTAAGTGGTGGGCCCCTTTGCTTGCTGTTTTGTTTACCCATATAGACTGATCTGGCAGATGCCCTGAGGGATGGAAAACATAATCACTATTTTATAAGAAGGGTCCCAGAACCAGCCCTTATTATAGACCCATTAATTACTGGACACTAAGGGTGAAGACAGACATGACGCTAACCACCCTTGGTGGTCATTTATGCATGTTGCAGGGCTGCATAGGGCACCAGTACAGTCTTGCAACATGCATAAATGACCACCAGGAGTGGTTAAAGGGTGGCTAGCGTCATGTCTGTTTTCACCCTAAGAGGCTCTTAGTCTCTTAGACATTATTGGCAAGCTTTATGACAAACATTTGTTGAGAAAGCTGGAGAACTGGATGGTCCAAGCATAAGTGCTTTATGACAAGGGTTCCTAGTTTCCTGTTCAGTGCAGAAAAACAGAAAAATGCAGAATTCCCGTTTTCCCTAATAAAACCACAACAGTTAGGGTTTTTCTGGGAAATTTCTGCCTGCAAAAACTCACTGGCAGTAGTGGAAATTTAAAGGTGATCAAAGCTCTGTGGAGGTTATTGTGTGCGCCTGCGTCCAAGAGAAGAGGTTTGGTGCGAGAACACAGCTGCATCTGACTTTTGATGAGGAACAGGTATGTTGGGGGTCTCTGCCACAGCTGGCAGGGAGGAGGGAGTTGGAGTGGCACCCCTTCCCCCCTGCCACCACACACACCTGCAGAGGGAGAGACTTGGTCTCTGTGCCAGGGTTAGCTGGTGTGGGATATTGTTTTATTTTGCTATTTGAGTGGCAGCCAGTGCATCAAATTGTCACCAAAAATGAATACTTTGCAATAAACAGTTTATTTTAACAGGGATTTTGCTGAATATTGCCATAGAGAAAAACTAACAATTATGGGAAGGGAAAAATTATGGTGTTTTCCAACCAGTGGGAATTGGATGTTAGCGAAATTCAGCAGGTGAGCTCATATAAGATACCTTGGAATTGTATTTCAGTCTTCGGGTGCATGGACTGTTAATTGCAGGTTCACAATAGAGGAGGCCAACAAAAGCATGGCAGCAATTTTGCACCATGTTAAGTCTAGGGGTGGTAGTTTGGTCCAGCCAGCCCTCCAAGTTTTTGTGGCTAAATCGATGGCCCAATTTTGTATGTGGCCGTTATGGACCATGGCCTACTGAAGTGGTTCAATCCAAATTTTTAAGGTCACGCCTATCAGCACCTTAAGGAACACCAAATGCCGCGTTACGGTTAGAATCTGGCAGAATTTCAGTTTCTGCCTTGGTGTGGTTTCACTAAATTCTGGTTACGCCTGATTCTTCTAAGCCCCCCAGACTTGCTACCCTTGTTGCTTAGTGACAATAGCCCTAGTTGCTGGATGTGTCGGGTTCAGCATAAGTTGAACCGTCTTGGCTCTTTGGTCCCATATTTGAGGTTTCAGAGGTACTTAAAGGCCAAAATCGAAGACTAGACTACTGGATTTAGACTGTCAGGAAGATGTAGCAAATTTAAGACTGACCCCGTTCATTTCCCCGTATCTCACTTTATTACCCTCTAAGGGCTCTCTTGCCTCTTATTTGGTCAACCTTTGTTACTAATCAAAAGGAACTTGTTTTTCTGTGCCCAAATGAATTCCTTGCCCTCTGCTGTTTTAGATGGGCGATACCGGTCATTTCCCTTCCTGGCGTGGATTTGTCCCTGGGCCTTGGGGACGTAGAAACATCATATATTGTTCTATTGTAGCTTATATGTGGTGGTCTGGGAGGGTCTAATTTGGCCTTTGTTAAAGCCTTTCCCTGGAAGATTCTCTAAGGATCACCTGCAAATTCTGCTGGAGGTCTAGGATAGATCCAGGACAGTAATAGTGGCTCAATATTTAGCCCAGGTGAATAAGATTGGATCCTCCTGGCTTGTTAAATATGCTACAATTTAAAGGGAGCTCTGTTCAGCTGAGTTTGTTTTGGGCCCTAATCCACAATGGATTCTTTATTTTGTGTGTTTTATTGTGAGTTTTTATGATTCTTTTTATTATTTTTATTTGTACTGTTTAGATTATTTATTTTGTCAGTGTTTACTGTTTTATGTGGTTTTTTTTTACGGTTATTGTAGGTTTCCTTTGCTAAGGCTGATGGCTACACAATGAAATTTGATTTGAATATTCACTTCAGCCCCTAGTGTTAACACCCTCCACAGACTCTCTCTCTTGTTTTGGACACAATTATCTGATTGTTCAGTAATTGCTAAGTGTTAACATGTTTGCAAAAAATGCTGTGATTAATTTTAAATGACCTAAGGAAGCCTGGGGCTTGAATTTATTCTAATTGAAAAGGTGAATTCTGTCATCATGGTATTCTCCTTTCACCACCAGGGGGCATTAACTTAACCCTACTTTGTTGGTGCTTTAGGATTCTTTAATTCATATGCCAGTGCCCAGATGTGACTTTACAGAACTGAGGTGGACAAAGCTTGTCGAATACACGCAGAATTACAGCAGATCCAATTTTATCTTTTGCAACAGAGACAAAAAATTATTCATTTAATTTTAAATATTAAGATTTTAATCCACTGGCATAAAAAAATGTCAATACATGTAACATTTATTTAAATGTGATGACTGGTGTTCTTTGCTCTTTGGAAGTTGAAGTCACTCTTCAAATGACTTTGTGCCTTGCTGTGTTGTTATTGCATTTTTAGACAGCTAGTACAAAACTACCAGAAAAAGGACACCTCCCTATACAATTTAAATATACATGCTTAACATTTCTTCCATTCATAAGATTTCAGGGTAAGTACAAAAAGCCTGCCTTACTTTGTTATGCAACACTGATAAGCCAGATGAGATCTACTCATTGTTTAAGGAACACTGGGTTCTATACAGGCGTTTAGAATTTTAACTAGAAAAGCACAAAATCAAATATTTCAAACTTGTTTGGTATACTGACACAACATAAGCTAAGTATTAAACACAAGTGCTTTAGCTGAAAATATATATACATTTAAAGACTTAGTTTATATATATATAAACTTATATATAAAATCAAGAATACAGATGCAAAAAGTGGATCTATGATTAACTTATTTACTGTTTTTATAGTCTAAAGTGCAAGTAGGTATGTATTTTAAAATATGACTATAGAATTTCCATCTCTGTATACAAAAATAGACTTTCAAATGTTTCACTTTTGCCTGGCAAAAATTAGACTTTTTTGCTTTTACTTTACATCAAAGCATTGCAATTATTAAAGGTCTTTTACTGAGATTGGAACAATGTGTAGCTGTAAGAAATGGTAACTATATAATCTTTCATGTTTTGGTTTTAGCTAATCTAGAACTTGATGATTTCACAATTTAACACTTTAAAAAAAAAAGAAAGAAAGATTGCCTTAGAATCAAATGCTTTTACCCTACAAAAAGTTGACGAAAAGCTAGCAAATACAACTTCTGTTAAGGAAGAGTCTTTCATCGTCAACTGCATATTTAAATCAACTCTATAAACTCATCTTTATAAACCCCTGAAAGACCCTGTGTGCATGCACACCCAGTTTCCACTCAGGATCTACAAGTGCGATCGCTCCCTAGTGTCTGCCCTGGGCATAATTATAGGGGGGGCTAGAGTAAAGAAGTCGAGCTGCTTGGAGGTTAGTGGGTACATCTGTAGATGTGCTACATCATAACCACCAGAGGAGCCAGAAATTGAGAGAGATTCTCAACAACACTCGAAGCCTCACTGGGTGCTTTGCCTGAGGTGGGAATAACTGAAGTCACACTTTTAAAAAATCACAACTGCCTTTCTTTTTCTTTTTGACCAAGGGCATGCTACAACGTAATGAAGTGTGAACCGCAACTTCAGTCTGCAGCTAGCTTAGAGTTTACACAAGGTCACAGAGAGGAAGAGAGTGGGCCGTGATCAACCACAGTAAATGTCTAGCAAAAGCTGTGTAATTTGCGGGGGAAGTGTCAGCCAATTCCTTCTAAGGGCTGGATTGGAATGAGAGACTAGTAGTTGTGCTTTTAGCTCAGGCCAGTAGAGTTCTCTTGAACGAGGAGTTTCCTGACTTGGCACCAGTTCTGTTTTTCCAAGTTTTTTTTTTAATGAGTTTAAGTTCCACAAGAGAGAATCTGCAACACATGCATAAATTAAAGCCTGGGGAAAAGGCAGAGGCAAGGAAATCACCCTGGCTTGGGGATACTGGTGTAGCTGTGTTGGGAAGCCCTAAATTTTGGATATGAACTCCCCTGGCACTATGATATGGAGGTATTTTAAATGTGTATCCATTTCAGAGTACTTTTGTCTTGACAAATTCCAATTTACTTTCTCTTCAGGCAACTGGACGCAGCTTCCTGATGCAGAGTATAAGCTTAGCTGGAAATCTAAGGTGCAGTGTAGGTACATTCTCCATATGGTACTAGCTTAGCAAAAGGTGGTCGATATTAGTATATTTGTATGATTTTGCTGTGGCTTCTAGCATAAATGTATTACATGTACTTAAAACATACATTTTTATTTATTTTAAATAAGCAAAGGTACATCACTTTGCTAATCTTGAACTCAGGTAGCCCCTGGAGAAGTTTTGCATGATGCAGCATACTTTTATTTTCCCATAACATACATGTGCACTGGGCTATGGCTGTATATTACCCTGAGCTAGGGTTTAAAGGGTGAGGGGGTCTTATGGGTTAGCAGTAAACCTGCTGGTGCGAGCATGGCAGATTTTTATGGGTAACGTAATACTCCTTACAACAGAGGTGTTAAGGAAGCTTTAGCCAAGCATACAATTACCTGGCTTTCTCTATACATTTCTGCCAATGCTTCTCAATCTTAGTTTGCAACCCCCCATAAATCTCAGTCTGAGCTGTCCCTTAAGCAGAGACTCTAAGCTCTATTGGGCTGAGGGCAATTTGTAATGTACATTATTAAGACTCACCTGAGTGCAAACATTCATTTGTGATCTAAAACTAGTGCATTGACGAGTAAATTTCTGCCTTTGGCTTTTGAGAGTAAACTCAAGAGCAGGTCACACCAAGGATGATGCAGGAGAAGCACATAGTTGGAAACTTTGAGGTTTAACTTTGCTTACACTTAAAGTTGAGGATGAAAAGGACTAGTGAATTTCACAGGAACATTTAAAAAGCCTTACACATGGTGGAATGATTGAGTACTCATCTGATTGCCCAATAAATCTTCTGCATATATTGAAAAGAACATTAGTTTGACCAGACCTATCTAAAGACACTTGAAAATTTCAGGCATTTTGATGTCCGTGCCAAATTAAGATGCAGAAAGCAGGGTGGACTTGCTGATGAACACTCCAGTGGCATGCGACTTCAGTAGTTCCTTCAACAGTATTGCTAATCTGTGTAGGTACAGACTGCCCATGTCCTTTATGTGGTGGTGATCTGGCTTACAATATTTCAATCTCCCATTTCTGTGCATGTTTACCCTTCTGGATCTGATTTACAATTATGTAGTTCCTGTCATAATAATTTCCTCCTAAAAAGAGAAGTTAATAAAATGTTAATTGTTAATGCAGAATGCAAACAAAACCAAATACACTTTGCTCAGCCATTGCACAAAATGTAACCAAGTTACACTGACAACAACATTCAAACAAGTGCCTGTATGTTTGAGAAACTCATTTCAAAGTTAAAAATAGGACACTTGATCTTTTTCCCCAGGCAATCAAACACTGTGTGTGGAGAAGTGGAAGACATGGTATGCAGTCACCAGGGGGGTTAACTTCTGGTGACAGGAGCAATTGACACAAAGTACATTAAATATCAAGCTCCTGCCAGATGTCCATCTCTGTTCCTCTCTCATCACCCTTCAAAAGCACCTGAAGATTCATTTATTCTCTAGGTACTTTTACTATCCACTGCTGGTTCCCCTTAAAACAATTTTGAAGGGGGAGAAGAAAATTCATTAACATGGATTTTATATTGTTTTATTGTATTATTTTATGTTGTGAAGCACTCTGAGCACCATTGATGGAGGGAGAATGCTATAGAGATTATTATTATTAATCATTAGGGACACGGCATGACCTCATTTGTGGCTGTGACCCATAGTTCTGGAACCTCTGCAGTAGGGACTAGGAAACAAATTTTACTCTTGCCTCCAATGACAATTCACCATTATCTTGAGCAAGTCTATCATCATAATCTATACAGCACTAGCAATATGTCTGGCACTTGAGGATAGTCATGATTATAAAAATAAAGCCCCTGTCCTAAAGGGCTTACAATTTAGAATGGACAAAGGGAGCGATGAGGAGCTGCTAAATGGATATTATAATTCCAACTTCTTTCACAGTGGTGAAAAGTTTTAATTATTAATAAGGAGCATAGCTCTTGCACAACAGAAACTTTCCATCTCCATGTTGTTTTGCTTCTCCCCCTCTAATCTGTCAAACTAGTGATCTCTAGATGTCCAGCCACATTAAACAACAATTCCATCCCTCATCATTCCTTCCTCATTTCTTTAATCCAGGGGTGGCCAAGAGCTAGATCTGATTTAGCAGAACACAACCTAGTCTCTAGTAGGTCACATGTGGGGGGGGAAGGGAACCAGTTCTCAGAGATTGGGTGCTTCAAATGTGACGGTGGCCTGCATTGCTACGGTTTCTCCTGTTTTGGCACAAGGGCCACCATCATATTAGAAAGCGGATGCATCCCAAGGGCCAGATGTTTACCTAGGATTGACCCCGACTGTGGCGTGGGCTAGCCTGGTCTGCATCCCAGCCCGCAGTAGCTTCCACCACAGCCAGGATCCAGCAGCCGGAACGGAAGTGGGCTTTCATGTCACCAGGTCAGGGTTCCCCTGCAGTGCTCCCTGTCCGTGTGTGTGTGTGAGTCGCTGAACACAGCACAGGGGCGGGGACAGGCAGCCTTACTTCTGCCAGGCCAGATCCTGACTGCAGTGGTGGTCTGACCCTGGAGGGAATAAAGTTCGTGGTGGTGGGACTGGCATCCCAGTGAGTGCCTCCAGGGAGGAGACAGGCTATGAGAGCTCCTCCAATGTGACAAGGAAGGCTCTCCCTATAGGGTCCACTGCTGAGACCAGTTGCTGAGGTACCTTTGAGTTAGGAGCCAGTGGAAAGGGTCCTTGCCTGGAGTCAGCATACATTGTCTGAGTTTAATGCCTGGATAAAGTGGACTGTGTGTGCCACAAATCTGCGCCCCCTCCTGGCCCCCTGCTTTAATCTGCCACATTTCTTCTGCTCTTTCAAATAAATCCTTGGCTTACCACACATTTAGTCCACCTTGGGAGATGGAGTGATAACTTCCATCAGCTTCTGCCCTCTCTCTGCCATAACAAATTCTCTCAAAAATCATGCACCATCTCTTCCTTAATATGACAAAGGCTGAATTTGCCCAAGACTCTTCTACCACCCGTACACTTTGTTGTGGGAGTCTGCATTCTTGCATTTTAATTGTTCCCGTGTTCTCCCCCACACTTCAAAAGTTGCTGCTCATCATCCCCACCATGCAAGCAGTGGGGATATATTCTCTGAGTGAGGGATCCTCTCTATTCTCCTCCTGCAACAATCAAGGCTGACTGATAGGTGGATTATTGCATCACATGATACAGGAAATGTGGAAGATGGATTTAGCTTAAATGTCAAGCCTTAAGTTTTGGGACTTGACCCACAGCACCCCCAATGCATCCTGACCTAAACCTTGCACATGTTCACAAGTAAGGTAGAGGGTGAGGTTTTTTCCCCATGCTAATTATCTTGTGTGAATGCAGCCCAAGTGCAGCTCTCCTCTATCTCTCTGCTGCCTTTGCCCTATTGACTACTTGCGACTTCTTGACTTCAGCAAAATTTATCTTGCTTCCCCAAAGATTCCTTTCTTCTAGCAGGAATGTCTGTAGATCCACCCCTCCCACAGCAAGGGAAATGGTTTGGCGAGACAAGCTTGTGCTGTGTACCATGATGTATTACAGTTTCTAAATTAGTATTAAAGTTTTCATCTTTTAAACTACTCTGCTGTAGGAAGTGTTCTTTCAGTCCACAGGGATAAGAGTCTTTGAGTTAGCCCGTTTTTGGACTTGGTACAATCTAGCGAATTTTAAAAATCTGCTTTTAGAAACTTTGCAGGGGTAGTGTTTAGATGCGCCTCCGTGCATGTTGCCCGGCCCCCACTGGAAACAGCGGTGCTGGGTGGCTCATGCATTCTTTAGAAAATTGGATTTGTAAAACCTTAATTTCTGGGTTATACAAATCTGGTTTTCTAAAGTACGTGCGAGTTGCAGGGTGCTGCTGTTTTCAATGGTGGCCGGGCAACTTCCGGTGTGTGGAGACGCGTGTAAACGCCAGCTGTGTGAGGTTGCTAAAAGCGGATTTTTTAGATCTGCTTGATTGTGGCGTGTGTAAAAGCGCCCTTAGAGAGTTAGCTACAGAAGCTGCTCTGCTCTGAAAGTTTCTCAGATGGGTGAAGCTATTCCAACAAGCCTGCTTTGATTGAGAGTTGATTTTCTACCTTATGTAAACTACAGGTTTACCTACTTTAAGAAAAATTCCTTTATTTACTAGAAATTTTCTATTGTGCCCTACTTTCTAGTTCTCGGAGGGTTGCCAACTCCTGCCACTTTAGTAGTTTCTTAAAACCTAAAATTAGACTGAAAATCAAGAGATTTCTCATTTAAAAACTATTCTAGTCCTAATTGTGGAGAACCACACAATTGCAGCAAGCCTTAAAGACTCAGAAACTCAGGACGAGTGATAATGCACAGTTCATTTTAAAATCAGGATTATTAAGCCAATGGGCTGGACACTGGCTTCTTTAGCCAGCCTAATTTTTAAAATAAGACTTTAATTTTATGACTCTAATTTTTAAAATGTGACTTTTACACAGTTTTGTTTCCCAAAAAAGTGGTGATCGAAGCAGATTTTGTTGATGTTCTGCCTAAATTTCCATTGATTTATTCTATTGTTTCTAGCTGGACTTCCTTATTCTAACCTAAATAATTCCCCCTCCCAGTGTTTACATCCTTCACAATCGCAGACAGTCATTCTCTTTCTCCTGTAACTCATTGTTTAAACCTTTTTGTCTCTCTCCATAAGTCAGGCCATCCAGACCTCAGAGTTTTTTCTTGCTACTCTTTGAATGCTTTCCTGTTTCTCAACAGAATCCTGGCAGTACAGTGCCCAGATAGGAACACAAGATTCCAGTTGCCAATTCCAAGCACACATTTGCTCAAATCTACATAGTGGGGAGGAGTACAGGAAGAAAGTGATATGTGCACTGTTGAGAGAGAGAGAGAGAGAGANGCGTGGGCTAGCCTGGGCTGCATCCCAGCCCGCAGTAGCTTCCACCACAGCCAGGATCCAGCAGCCGGAACGGAAGTGGGCTTTCACGTCACCAGGTCAGGGTTCCCCTGCCAGTGCTCCCTGTCCGTGTGTGTGTGTGAGTCGCTGAACACAGCACAGGGGCGGGGACAGGCGGCCTTACTTCTGCCAGGCCAGATCCTGACTGCAGTGGTGGTCTGACCCTGGAGGGAATAAAGTTCGTGGTGGTGGGACTGGCATCCCAGTGAGTGCCTCCAGGGAGGAGACAGGCTATGAGAGCTCCTCCAATGTGACAAGGAAGGCTCTCCCTATAGGGTCCACTGCTGAGACCAGTTGCTGAGGTACCTTTGAGTTAGGAGCCAGTGGAAAGGGTCCTTGCCTGGAGTCAGCATACATTGTCTGAGTTTAATGCCTGGATAAAGTGGACTGTGTGTGCCACAAATCTGCGCCCCCTCCTGGCCCCCTGCTTTAATCTGCCACATTTCTTCTGCTCTTTCAAATAAATCCTTGGCTTACCACACATTTAGTCCACCTTGGGAGATGGAGTGATAACTTCCATCAGCTTCTGCCCTCTCTCTGCCATAACAAATTCTCTCAAAAATCATGCACCATCTCTTCCTTAATATGACAAAGGCTGAATTTGCCCAAGACTCTTCTCCCACCCGTACACTTTGTTGTGGGAGTCTGCATTCTTGCATTTTAATTGTTCCCGTGTTCTCCCCCACACTTCAAAAGTTGCCGCTCATCATCCCCACCAAGCAAGCAGTGGGGATATATTCTCTGAGTGAGGGATCCTCTCTATTCTCCTCCTGCAACAATCAAGGCTGACTGATAGGTGGATTATTGCATCACATGATACAGGAAATGTGGAAGATGGATTTAGCTTAAATGTCAAGCCTTAAGTTTTGGGACTTGACCCACAGCACCCCCAATGCATCCTGACCTAAACCTTGCACATGTTCACAAGTAAGGTAGAGGGTGAGGTTTTTTCCCCATGCTAATTATCTTGTGTGAATGCAGCCCAAGTGCAGCTCTCCTCTATCTCTCTGCTGCCTTTGCCCTATTGACTACTTGCGACTTCTTGACTTCAGCAAAATTTATCTTGCTTCCCCAAAGATTCCTTTCTTCTAGCAGGAATGTCTGTAGATCCACCCCTCCCACAGCAAGGGAAATGGTTTGGCGAGACAAGCTTGTGCTGTGTACCATGATGTATTACAGTTTCTAAATTAGTATTAAAGTTTTCATCTTTTAAACTACTCTGCTGTAGGAAGTGTTCTTTCAGTCCACAGGGATAAGAGTCTTTGAGTTAGCCCGTTTTTGGACTTGGTACAATCTAGCGAATTTTAAAAATCTGCTTTTAGAAACTTTGCAGGGGTAGTGTTTAGATGCGCCTCCGTGCATGTTGCCCGGCCCCCACTGGAAACAGCGGTGCTGGGTGGCTCATGCATTCTTTAGAAAATTGGATTTGTAAAACCTTAATTTCTGGGTTATACAAATCTGGTTTTCTAAAGTACGTGCGAGTTGCAGGGTGCTGCTGTTTTCAATGGTGGCCGGGCAACTTCCGGTGTGTGGAGACGCGTGTAAACGCCAGCTGTGTGAGGTTGCTAAAAGCGGATTTTTTAGATCTGCTTGATTGTGGCGTGTGTAAAAGCGCCCTTAGAGAGTTAGCTACAGAAGCTGCTCTGCTCTGAAAGTTTCTCAGATGGGTGAAGCTATTCCAACAAGCCTGCTTTGATTGAGAGTTGATTTTCTACCTTATGTAAACTACAGGTTTACCTACTTTAAGAAAAATTCCTTTATTTACTAGAAATTTTCTATTGTGCCCTACTTTCTAGTTCTCGGAGGGTTGCCAACTCCTGCCACTTTAGTAGTTTCTTAAAACCTAAAATTAGACTGAAAATCAAGAGATTTCTCATTTAAAAACTATTCTAGTCCTAATTGTGGAGAACCACACAATTGCAGCAAGCCTTAAAGACTCAGAAACTCAGGACGAGTGATAATGCACAGTTCATTTTAAAATCAGGATTATTAAGCCAATGGGCTGGACACTGGCTTCTTTAGCCAGCCTAATTTTTAAAATAAGACTTTAATTTTATGACTCTAATTTTTAAAATGTGACTTTTACACAGTTTTGTTTCCCAAAAAAGTGGTGATCGAAGCAGATTTTGTTGATGTTCTGCCTAAATTTCCATTGATTTATTCTATTGTTTCTAGCTGGACTTCCTTATTCTAACCTAAATAATTCCCCCTCCCAGTGTTTACATCCTTCACAATCGCAGACAGTCATTCTCTTTCTCCTGTAACTCATTGTTTAAACCTTTTTGTCTCTCTCCATAAGTCAGGCCATCCAGACCTCAGAGTTTTTTCTTGCTACTCTTTGAATGCTTTCCTGTTTCTCAACAGAATCCTGGCAGTACAGTGCCCAGATAGGAACACAAGATTCCAGTTGCCAATTCCAAGCACACATTTGCTCAAATCTACATAGTGGGGAGGAGTACAGGAAGAAAGTGATATGTGCACTGTTGAGAGAGAGAGAGAGAGAGAGATACTGAGTTGCTACTGAAGTGTATTTCTGTGCTCAGGGAAGACAATAATAAAGCCTTTTTGCCAGGGTGCAAAAAGATTATAGAACTGACGTAATTCATCTACCTCCCAACAAAGAGCTAAACGGTCCTACAACCAATTTTCTTTATCTGCATATCCTTCTGATCCCCCTACCTTCTAAAACATGAGACTATAAGGGGTAATTTCAGACGTTACGAGACCACGGTCAACCACAGTGAATCCCCTGTAGTGGCAGTTTGTCCCGTAACGTCTAAAAGATTCCCGCCAAATGTTCACCACGGTAAATACCTGGCGGGAATAAAAATAACCACGATTCTGGAGGTCTCACCTCCGGAATCGTGGTTAGATTGGCCACGATCTGGGATGGGGCTGGCAATGGTCATTCTGAATGTCTGGCTGCCAGCCCCGTCAGGGAATCCGGCTCCAACCACGGGACGGGATTGGACGCAGCGGCTGAATTGGCCGCTGTGCCTGCCCGTCTCCCGGAGGGCGGGCATCCGAGGAAGTATGGGGCTGTAAGGCCGCACGTTGTGCCGTGCAGCCCAACCCCCTCCCCGATCCCTGGTGCGAATCAGGCCGGCACATCTAAAGGACGTCCGGCCTGATTCCTCACTAGGATCCGAAATGGATCCCGGTGCGTGATTCAACGTGGCGGGCCTCCAGGCCAGTCATGTCTGAAATTACCCAAGAAGTGCCATACTGGAACAGACCAACGGTCCATTGAGCATCCTGTGTGTTAGTGGAAAAGTACATCCTTTTGTTTTAAATCTGCTGCTGGTTAGTTTCATGGAGTGCCCCCTAGGTCTAATATTATTCAAAAAGGTAACAGCTCAGATTTTACAAACTTCTGTCATAGCCCCCTTTCAGTCATCTCCAAGCTGATGAGCCTTAATCCATCAAGCCTCTCCTTGTACAGAAACTTTTCCATATAGTTGATTTTTTTTTTTTTACCTTTCTCTGGACCTTTTCCAGTGAAACTTTTTCTTGAGATGGGGCAATCAGAGCTATACACAATATTCAAGTGGTGGTCACACCACAGATTTATATGACAGCATTAGGATATTTTCTGTTTTATTCCAGGGGCGGCTGGTGGGTTTTGAGTTTGGAGGGGCAGTAAGGCTGGCGAGCCGGTGGGCAGAGCCAGTGGGATGGTAGGCCAGTGGCATGGCATAACGCAGCAGCAAGGAGTTCCCATGGTTAACATCAGATGGAAGAAAACACAATCTACATGCACATCAAGCGCACATCAAGCTTAAAATAAATAATGTATAAACCCAAAACACGGGAACACACTGGCAAAACACAGCAGCAAGGAGTTCCCAGGGTAACATCAGAAAACACAGTCTACATGCACATCAAGCGCACATCAAGCTCAAAATAAATAATGTATAAACCCAAAACACAGAGAAACACAGAACACACTGGCAAAACACAGCAACGAGTTCCCAGGGTTAACATCAGAAAACACAGTCTACATGCACACAAGCTTAAAATAAATAAAGTATAAACCCAAAAGCACAAAATTTCCAGCATTGTGAAGGGATAGGAAACAGCCTTGAGAGGGGTGCGGGGTACCTTGGGGGGGTGCGGGGTGGGAATCCTCCTCCCTCACCCCCCCCCAAGGCTGTTCCCCCCTCTACCCCCCTGGGGTAGGAAACAGCCTTGGGGTGTGTGGGGTGCCTTGGGGGGG
>QEPC01015114.1:1960920-1980549 GCA_003113815.1 Sphenodon punctatus | reverse complement strand
TTTTTATTGAGTTTAAAATGGTTTTATATGTGTTTTAATATATGTTTTGTGTTTGGAAGCCGCCCCGAGCTGTTTGCAGGAGGGGCGGGGTAAAAATCAAATCAATACTACTATTACTACTATTACTACTACTACTACTTCTACTTCCGGGTGGGGGAGGGGACAAGCCGGCCCTCGCAACCGGCTTCTGTGTTCCCCCCCGCCCTCCGGTACTCACAAAAGTATTTTCCCCGCAGGTGGAAGCAGAGCAGAGCGGAGCAGTGGAGGCGACAGCGGACCCCTTCCTTGCTGGCAGCAGATGGCAACAGCACAGCAGAGGCAAACAGGCAGGTGAGCAGTCCCAAATGGGGAGACGTCACATCAGATGCATGGGTACTAAAAACACAGCAATGCAGGGATACTCCATACAGTTCTCCCGAACCCCACTAACCAGATTTCTCCCATCACAAAGCTCTCTAATGGTGGAGAAACGTTCAGGTATGCTAACAGAGATCAGGCAACTCCTGGACATCGGAGTCAAAGAACCAGAGGTAGAAAAATCTATGGGCCTCTACTCTATTCTTTTCCTTGTGCCCATAAAATCAGGGGACTGGAGGCCATTTTCAGTGCGAGTACCGCCCTGCCACATGGAAACACAAAGTTCAATCTGCAGGGCCATATCACAGGGGGACTGGCTAACCTTGATAGATATCAGGGAGGCCTATCTACACATACTCATATGCCCCAATCATAGAAAATGGCTCCGGTTCTCCTACAGCCACCAACATTGGCAGTACCGGGGCTCTCCTGTTTGGTCTGGTCTCGGCACCACAAACATTCATCAAAGTACTAGTAGTACTCACAGCAAAGCTGAGAACAAAGGGGCTAAACGCGTACCCCTACTTAATGACCTATTAATAAGGTCACCCTCCCGTACACAAGTGATGAGGGACTTACAAAGGACAACTGCATTTCTCTCAGATTATGGCTTCATAGTAAATCTAGAGAAAAGCCATCTGACTCCCACACAGACCCTGGAGCATCTGGGGGTCCTGATAAACATGGAACTAAATTTTTATCTTTCTACCCCAATAGACGGGGAAAAATCATACACCTTCTCCAACAGGTAATTTCCAGGGGAACAGTCCTGCCTCAAAACCATGATGAGCCTGCTAGGCATGCTAGTATCATGCATACACCTGATCCTGTGCGCAAGATTCCACCTGTGACCCCCTGCAAAGGTTTCTCTGAAAATTCCAGACATATCTGTGAGGGTCAGAACTTCAAGGTTCAGGTACCAGACAGTGTAAAAGCAGTGCTGGTGTGGTGGCTTGCTCCTTGAAGACTCGAGGAGGGAACACCCAAACAGGGTCACTCTCACCATGGACGCCAGCTCAGCACAGGGGACCTGGTCCAGGTCAAAGAAGTCACACACAAACTGGTTAGAATTAAAGGGCATAAGGTTAGCCCTACTGCACTTTGCCACCCCCATCAGGGGACAACATATACTTGTCCACACAGACAATACAATAGCAAAAGCCTATGTCAACAACCAGGGGGGATCCAAGTCCCAATCACTGGCCCAGGAGGTGTCCAATCTACTTGTGAGGGCAGAACGCAATGTCCTCTCCATAAAGGCCATACACATAAAAAGACTATCTAATGCGCTCACCAACTGGCTCAACGGGTGAACGGAAGAGCCAGGAGAATGGTCTCTAAACAGAGAAACCTTCGACCTAATAGTCAGGACTTTCAGCTCTCAAAAAACAGAACTCTTCGCCTAGAGCAAAAAACAACAAAGTAAAACTATTTATGTCATGGTTTCATCATCCCAAGGCCATGGTGTGCGATGCTCAGACTTGGCCTCCAGGCCTTCTATACACCTTTCCCCCTGCTTCCTACAATAGGCAAGGTTCTGAACAAACTCAAACAGGAGAGGGCTCAGATCATATTTATAACTTCTCAATGGCCTTGCAGACCTTGGTTCTCCAAACTGGCTTCTACTGACCTACAGAAGGGATCTACTGACTCAGGGTCCAGTTCTGCATCTCAACCCCCAAATATTCTACTTAATTGTGTGGAGACTAAGTGGAGATCGTTATGAAGCTTAGGATATTCCAAGCCATTTATTGATACGTTGCTAAGTGACAAACGTGATTCTACCAGGAGAATTTATCAACACACGTGGAAAAAGTTCACCAGCTGGTGTTTGAGCAAGTTGATAAATCCATGTCATCCGGGCCTTAATACATTCACTAGATTAGTGGCGGCACTGGACAGTACACTAGCATCTACCACTCAGCAAAAATTGTCCATGCATCTGCACATTAAAAAAATCCTTAGAGCAGCAAGGCTACACACCCCTCCAGTGGTACACCAGTTCCCTTCATGGGAGCTTAATCTAGTACTGCTGGCATTGGTGAGAGCACCTTTTGAGCCTCTGCAGAAATCTCTTTGTATTTTCTAACAATCAAATTGGCTTTTCTGATAGGACTTACATCTGCCAGATGTGTGTCTGAGCTTGGAGCCTTATCCATAGAAATTTATGCACTTTTAGACAAGACTCAGTTGTAATGATATTGGATAAGGCGTTCATTCCTAAGGTAAGCTACATGTATTTTCATAGGGCATAGGAAATTTCTCTTCCTTCCTTTTGCCCTCACCCTAAACATGAGCAAGACAGCGACTGGCATCATTTAGATGTCAGGAGAGCGGTCAGGGTTTATATTAAATGTACCGCAGACTTTTGTAAATCATGTGACTTGTAGAAGAGGAAACAAGGTTTCCAGAATGAATATCTCAGGACAAGCCTCTGCCTCGGCAGATATCGGCTCATTCTCTGAGGAGTGCCGCTACTTCAGCAGCCTACAGTGCCAGAGCTCCTTACAAGGAGGTGTGCAGGGCAGTTACTTCGTCATCCCTGCGTACCTTTACTAAGCACTACAAAATTCATACCTATGAGTCTGCTGAGGCTGCGTTTGGCAGGAGAGTCCTGCAACAGGTGTTGCCATGAGTGTTACTCAGGAAAGAGGTTTAAGTGATGCAGTTCCTAGACTGCTCCCTTCCCGAATTGTAAGGGACACTGCTTTTGTACGTCCCCGTGAGTGATAAGACTTACAGAATGACTGTACAGGGCTCCACAGAGAATAGAAAATTGGGTACTTACCTTGAGAATTTTTTTTCTGTGTGGGTTCCCAGACAGTCACTCGGCCCACCCTGTCTGTGATTTTTTCATTTTATAAAAATTAGAACTGCATAAACCAAGTTTTCAGAGTTGTCCCTTGTAGGTTATAGTTGAGGGGGGCGTTAGCGTATTTTCCAGTTGTCTTTAGAAGCTTGTTACATAAGGTGGGAGGAGGGCAGATCCACACCGAGTATACCCAGCATGAGGATCAGTGCTGCCTCCTGTTCGTCGCGACGCGGACCTTCCCCATGAGTGATAGACTTACTGTGTGACTGCCCAGACCCCACACTAGGGTTGCCACCTATGTATATTTTTCCAGGCCACTTATGAAAAATACATGTTGTAGGGTGTGAACTGACGCCATAGGTGCCAATGCAGGCCCTGCAACATATATTTTTCATAAGTGGCCTAGAAAAGTATACATAAGGTGGCAACCCTACCTCACATAGAAGAAAATTGACAAGTTAAGTACCCTATTTTCTATTCTGTAGTTTCCATGGTTGCCTCTGGAGCCTTTTAAAAAAATTGGCATTACATTTGCTACCCTCCAGTCCTTGGGTACAGTGACAGATGTTAGCAATAGGTTACATATTACCAATAGTAGTTCTGTGATTTTATATTTGAGGTGTTTCAGAACTCTTGGATGAATGTGCTATGAACTCCCTCCCAGTAGATATTCACCTCTCTCCGGATCTCCCCTCCTTCCATAGACAATGTAAAACCTGGCTGCTTCGTCAGGCTTTTAGTGAGGGGGATGGGTAATGGGTGGGGTTTTTTTTAGTTTAGGGGCAATTGTGACATTTGCTTTTTGGGTCTCAGTTTTATGATTTTAATTGATATCTTATATTGTCTTTGCATTTTTGTATTAGGTATTTTTATCTATTGTTCACTACCCTGAGCTGACATTGGGCAGGAGGGGGCGGTATAAAAATGATGAAATAAATTTCCTGAGGTAAAAACTATCCATGAATCACCCTGGGGCAAATCCCGAGGTAAAAGTACCCAAGGAAAACAAAAACTTTTTCAATTCCAGGGATCAGGGGGATTTACCTTTTATATAGTTTGGACAACACTACAATTGAACAACATCCCTATAGCAGCTACAACCATCACTTCCATGGAAAAGTAGCAATTAGGGTAGTTATTTTAGCTGTCTTAATACACCTTTGCAGCTGGGAATAAGCAGGTGAGTCTATACGACATATAAGAAGTCATTTGAGTACAGCTGATTAATTTGGTGCCACATGAATACCCAGGGTTACGGAAAATTTTCTGGAAAAGTATTTTCTGGAAAATTTCCAGTGTGCATTATTTCAAATTCCTGGGCCTGTTGGGCTTCACTTACACCACCACCCATCCACCCTTACTAGCTCTATGCTATAAGACCAGCAGCATGCAGAGCTAATTGGAAGAAGTGCTATGGAAATTCACATATCAGGAAAGCACGGGTAGTTTGAAGGAACCAAGGGAAGGAGAGAAGAGAAAAGGTTTGTGGCCAGAGAGGGAACAAGTTCTTGGGATGGGATAGGGTTACAAAAGCAAGTGAGGGTGACAAATCAAAACATACTATGAAAGCTCTTTATAATAGAAAACGTGATTTTTAGTAGTAATTCTGGCTATCATTCTACAAAAAAATATAAAACAAGGATGGGAAATTTTCAGGAAAAATACCCAATAATAATTCCCTACCCCCCAATTTTCTGACTGGGGATAGGGCTGAAGAAATGCAAGTTCCTAAACAACACGACTTCCTATAACTGTGCTTTATGTGAAAGTACAAATTAGGTACAGTGAAACGGATTCCTAGCCTCATGTGTCAACAACTAGTCTGAAAATTTAAAAGTAGACCTGTCTGCTTAACAGCCCTTTCCTGTAGTCATTTAAGAGAATGGGACTTCTACCCGTGACTATAAGGGGGTATGATCACACTGATTGTGTGTGAAATCAGGGCTGGCCTTTCAACAGGGTGGAAAAATTGACCAACACGGTTGTATTCTGGGAGGTGACACCAAGAGATCCACATGGCTCTTGGAGCTCAGAGTTAGGCAGGCAAGTCCATGCTGACCTGAAGTCGACAGACCAGAGCCATCTCTACCCTGCCCTGCTCCCCAATGAACAGATAATCACTGGCAAGTTGGAGCACTGCAATCCATGATGTTAGGGCTTGCACTGTGAGCAGGGGCATTACACTCCAGTCACTCTGCAAGCCTCAGGGTACTATTTGCAATGGAGGTGGAGTGCAGTGCTCCAATGCCCTATCAGATAAACTGTTCAGTGGGGAGCAGTCCACAGTTCTACACTGTAAGTAAGCTCTGGGCTACGACTTGCCAGAATATAAAATACAGTAGGGTAGAAGTACAAGGCTGGGGCAGTTTTCATAATTTAAATCAGGACATAAAACTACATTTCTTTCTCTTACAAGTGCTGCTCATTATCTGTACATACCTTTCCTTTAGCCTTGCAGAACTCCCCCAAAGTAAAACTAAAAAGCAGCTGATCATAGCAGACAGCTGGGATTAAAAATAAGGAACAACATGGGGGGAAGTCCAAATTTTCCATTGTAAGCTTCTGTTTTTTCTCTGCAACACAGTTTTCAAAATACTACGGTACCCTTCGTAAAGGGTAAAGGGCAATTGGTTCACTTACCTTGTGAATTGCCCTTCTGTTGGGATGTGCAGGACGGGAGCTCTTACTCTAGAGATGATCCCTGCCAGGCCAGTAGGAGGCAGACTTTGCAGAAGATCCAACTGGCCATGTGCAGAGGGGTTACATCCCTCCCATTTGCCAGTTGATTTCAAAGCTGTAAACATACTATAACTACAAGAACTATAAACAGGTTCAATAAAATTCTATAAAAGCAAAAAGGGCACAGAGAATCAGTGTCAAGGGGCTCCCTAACTACAGGGTGAAACTTATGATCCCTAGGGTCTCTGAACCCCAAACTGATCCCAAATAATATCACCATCCATCAGTAATTTGATCCGTAACCAAATACATTTTTCCACAAAAGGGAGGGCCGAGCTCCCATCCTGCACATGCCAACAGAAGGGCAATTCACAAGTTAGGTGAACCAACTGCCCTTTATTGTGGGATGTGCAGGACGGGAGCTCTTACTCTGGGGAATTTCCAGAGCAGTACGTATAATGGGAGGAATATAGCTACGATCAAATAAGATTGGGTAATTAACCGAGAACTTCCTGCAGAACTCTACAGCCAAAGGCAGCGTCTGCAGAGTCCAGCACATGAATTTTATACTGTCGTGTGAAAGAGTGCAGGCTGGCCCAGGTGGTTGCCCTACGAATTTCCAGGAGAGGAGCCCTAACTCTAAATAGATTTTATCTATTTACTCACATCTAATAGATGCCAGGTCTTCTCCAGAGGGTGGACTGGCTTAGGGCAGAAAGAGGGGAGTATTACTTCCTCCTGTCTGTGGAAAAGGGAGTTTACGTTGGGTAAAAAGGATGACTCGAGCCTAAGCACGACCGTGTCTTTTTTGAAAAGACACAAGGTGGGATTCACGGAGAGAGCCCCCAGCTCGGAGACCCTTTTTGCTGAGGTAATGGCAATTTAAAAAGTGACCGTAATCGTTTGGCCCCTCGTTCATGCCTTGAGGACTAAATTTAATCTCCAAGTTGGAAAACGGTGAACGACTGTGGTAGCGCCTTTGCTGCCCTAAGGAACTGCTTAATATGAGGGTGTTTGGAAATCCCTTTACCCCTAATGACAGCAAGGGTACTATTTAAGGCTGCAACCTGCCTAATGAGGGTGTTAGCCCTAAGGCCCTTGTCTAGCCCCTCCTGTAGGAACTGTAGGACATCAACAATCTTGGGTCTCTGTGGATTAATTTGTCTGTCTATGCACCAGGAAGCAAATACTCTCCAAGTACATTGGTAGATTCATTTTGTTGATTGGTGTTTTGATGCTAACAAGATTTGTAAGACAGCATCCGAATACCCCAAACTCTTTAAGGCTGTGCTCTCAAGAGCCAGGCAGTAAGTAGAAGAAATTCCGGTTATTCGTAAAGTACTGGACCCTGAGAGAGCAAGTTGGGATCCGGAGACAGCCTTAGAGGATGTGTCTTGGTTAGATTTACCACATCGGTGAACCATGGTCTTCTGGGCCAACGAAGGGCCAGGAGTATCACCATGGTGGTCTCCCTACGTATCTTGCTGATCACTCTTCCTATGAGTGGAAACAGAGGGCAGGTTTATAGAAGACCCTGAGGCCAAAGCTGGTTGAGAGCATCCAGGACCTCTGCTAGTGGATGACGTGGAAGGCTGTCAATGGCAGCAAGTTGTGTTCCGCCCACGCCAGTATCTTTCTGGCTTCTCTGTTGTGAGAGAGACACAGACACACCTGGATCCTCCCTGGTTGTGGACATACACCAAAGCTGTGGTGTTGTCTGTATACACCAGGACGTGGGCTCCTTGAATGAGCTCCGAGAAGTGGAGAAGGGCTAGGTGTATGGCCTTGAGCTCCATCCAGTTCATGGAGTTCTTTCTGTCCTGTGGATCTGATGTGCCTTGTGCATAGTTGTCTCATGTGCACCCCCCATCCATGTAGGCTGGTGTCAGTGGCGATTACCTATCTTGGGGGTTTGGAGAGAGAAACCCCGATGGTGAAGCGAAGAGGTTCCAGCCACCAGTGGACAGCCCAAATGAGCCTGGGTGGTAGTGATAACCATACCGTGTTTTTCTCCATGATATAATACTGCCATGGGAGCAGAAAACTCTGAAGAGGTCTGAGATGCAGCCTCGCTCAAGACAAGTGCTGTATGCAAGAGTCCATGATTCCCTGGAGGGAAGCTAGTCGAGTGAGAAGGACCGTATGCTGGGAAAGAATGCTTGTTATTAAAATCCTGAGTTTCTACTGTCGTGCGGGTGTTTTCGGGGTCAGGAATCCTGTTTAACTTGCTGTGATGCAGGATAAGTTCTGCCCGATCTGGGGCCCAGGTTGTATCTGTCGGCTCTGCCACCTCTCCTTCTATTTCCTCTGCTGCGGAACGGAAAGGAAGGGGAATTCCTTCTTGGGTAAGAGTTGAAAAAGAATGGCTTGTTAGTCACACAGTTAGGTCTAGGGTAATTAAACTGTTGTAGGGAATGCCTTCTTTCTTTATCCCCTGCATCCTTAAGGATGAACAATTTCCCACCCTTATAGAAACCTGCTACCAGTAGATTCTTGGCATGAGTGTCTGCCCTCCAGAACCTAAGCCACAATCTTCGTCTGGAGGAAACATTAGCTTCCATAGCTCGAGCGGCCCAGGCTATTGCATCGGTGAAAGCAGTGGTGATAAATGAGGTAGCCATAGAAATATTAGCCGAGAGCTTACAGGTAAGTTGTTCAGAAGCTGCTGGGTTCTTACCCCGTTTAAACCACTTAAGTATGGCTCTAGCGCAGTAAGAAGATGCTATGGACATGTGCAAAACAGCAGACACTGCTTCAAAGTTGTGATGCAGTCCAGATTCCACTCCCCTGTCTGTGGGGTCCCTCAGATACATGTCCCCCTCTGAGGGGAAAATGAACTTTCGAGCTACGGAGGCAGCTGCCGCATCAATTTTGAGGATATCAAAGAGGAAACCCTTACTCTTGAAAAAAGCATAGATGGATTGTTGAGACCTATTCAGTCAGAGCTTTATTTGGCTGCTACCACTCTGCATTTATGATTCATTCAAAGGCTTTTCCCAATAAGATCCCTTTTTCTTTAGAGGAAGATTTATGGATATATTCTCGATCAGACTCCTCCTCAGAGGATTCAGAGTGGTTGTCTTTTGGTCTCTTAAGTTCCAGGACCCTACGAACCCATTTGAATAATTTAGATTTCAAGGTGGGTGTAAAGTCACAATCCCGTTCACTGGGCCAGGAGTAGGTAGAACGGGGGGATTGTGCTTCTTCTTCCTCGTGAATTTCCCGATTCATCGGATTGTTCATAACCTTTTAACTCCTGGTCAGAAACTAGGGTGAATTCCGCTGCTGCAGAGGGGGAAGGGGTACCTGAACCCTGAGGAGATTCCTCCTCCCCTTCATTTTCCTCACATTCCTCCTCAACTCTAGTAGAATGAGGTTTATAGCACTGGGGTCCTGTGGAGTCATCCTCGTCAGAGGAGGAGCCCACCTGGGATGAAATTATCTCTATAGGAGTTTCCCTCCTTTTTGGTGCTGGATGTTTGCCCTTACTGGCAGCCCTGGAATTCCCTTTCCCCCCTTTTAATTGGGGAAAGGGTGTTTTCAGGGTGTGTGTGTGTTTCCTGTCCTGATCTTGTATTCTATCTAGGGAAGACACAATTTTATTTAGTGTCTCAAGTTGGAGTAATTCCACCGGAGACAACCCAGGGGGTCTTACTGTATCCTGGGCTCTGGGTTCTGCACCTCATTGTGTGATGTTGGTATCCTTTGCCACGGAGCTATGGCGTTAAGGCACCATTGTTGAGGAGCCTCCACAAAAAAATCTTAAATTACTGAGGGAAGAAACAGCCCATCAGAGAGAGGCTGCAATACTGGGTCTCATCCAAGTAGTACAGTGGGTGTAGTAGCTGTAAGAGCCCACCAGAGGGAGGCTGGCGCTCTGGATTAGGCCATTGTAACAGGGCAAAGTTGGGAAAAACAATTTGCGCTGCAAAAAATGGTGGCCTGCCCAGGGGGAGGGGGGCTACTAGCGCCACAGCCGCCTCACAATTATCGGGCAACCTCCATTTCGGGTGTGCAAGGCGGCCTGAACTTGTCAGAGGGAAAATAATTTGCGCTAAAAAAATGGCAGCCTACCGGAGGGGGATGGGGGGGGGGCTGCAAGCGCCACTGCTGCCTTACAATTATTGGACCCGCTACATTTTGGGTGGCCAAGGTGGCCCAAACTTGTTGGAGGAAGGAAAAATGTGGTCCAGGTGGTGGCGGGTGTATGTCAGGCGGAAAGCAGCACCGAGAGGGACTCCCCCGCACCCACCCTTCCTGGAGCTCTGCTCTGAGTGGGAAGGGCCTCTGAGGAGCTAAGAGGCAAAGTATGCAACAGATCTCTTCGTTTTTTAAAAAACAAGGTCAGAATTCGTCACTCAAGTTTGTGGGAACCCTGAAGAAAAAAGGAGCAAAGAATGTGAATAACTGCTGAAGTGTGCAAAGCACACACAATCTACCTCCTATCTGGGCAGAGGCAGAAAGCTAATGGGAAAATGGGAGGGATGGACACATCTTCTGCAAAGTCTGCCTCCTACCGGCCTGGCGGGGATCATCCCCAGAGTAAGAGCTCCTGTCCTGCACATTCCAGGAAAGCTGGTTTTTAAAATGGAAGCTGGAGAGTTATCAAAGTTTGTTAAACAAGAGGGTAGTATTTTACTGTGTTTTTTAGTGGCATACACCGGAGTAATTTACAAAAATAAAGCTTTTCTGGGTGTTTTCAGACGGATGCGGGGCTGCCACCCCTGCAGCTGCTCCCAAGGTGCATCCCCGCATCCACCCATTTCCAGCCCCATCTGGGTCTGGATCAGATGAACCCAGTCTATTTCCCAGCCAGCAGTTAGCCCACACAACATCGCCCCACTCCCACACCATAAATTTGTGGACTAGAGTCAGCCACCTCGAATCAGAGCAGTAGAGTGGGTTGGTGCATCAGACGGACCGCTGCTCTACTTTGGGCTGGTGCCCCGGGCTTGGCTGGCTTGCTCCGTTGGCAGGGCTGCCTCGGAGCTGACACAGTCTGCTCTAATTTAATATCTGTCAGGGCACCTGTGAGGTCAGCACCAGGGAAGCCTATCTGTCTAAAAACATCCTGTAGCTGGAGGAGGAGTAGCTTAGCAGGTCAAGTCAGAGGGATTGCTATGTTTTAACACTGTTTGTTGTGGGGAATCCTACTGGAACTACAGGGTTGCGTTTCAGACCTGGGCAGAGAGCGTTAGAACTTCTTAGCCAGCCACAGCTGCCTACCTAAAACCAAGTGTTTTCAGTAACTCACATGAGCATTTTGGTCTGTCAACACTACAGTTTGGACCAGTTTAACTTGGTGTTCTCCTGTAGCTGGGTATCTCAGTATTCAGTTATCAGTGTGCATACTAAATTGGGTTTAAAATATATTGGTCTAGGCTAAATTATGTTGAGTCAAATGCAGAACAGAATTTACTAATTCAGTTTATGTGAAGAGTAACATTGGAATAAGGGAAAACTGTGCATAAATGCTTGCAATCCTGTTTAGGAGGACTTGAGCCAGAATGAGAATGTAGTACAGACCGACGCTTAGTATTACCTTTGATATCAAGAACCAGGTTGTCATCGAGGTATGAACTGATAGTTCCATCCTTGTTGACCTTCCATTTCTGCCTCTCTTTCCCATGTTTTGCCCAGAGTGCTACTTTAGCTCCAGGTACATCTCGGCCTCCAATGACATCAAGACAAGCACCATTAACCTAGGAAATTCATGGCACAAACAGAATCTGGTAATTGCTGTACTTCTGAGATGTCAGGCGTGGCTTTGAAGAGAACTATGTAAATACTTAGTAATCGGTTAAAAGCCTCCCATTAAAGCTAGATTGGCTTTAATGGGAGTAGATTGGTAGATTGTACAGTAGTTATTGTGCTGAACACTGGCAGCTCATTTACTGGAGAGGCTAGCCTTAAAATGAAAACCAGTTCTCTCTCTTGTCAAGAAGAGATGAAAACCTATACTACTATGGATCAGTTATGTCATGTAGAAACCGCCCTTTGTTGGAACCAGTTCTGTCTAGAGGCAGCTCCCCTCTAGTATAAGAAGCTGGCCTGGTTGCAGGCGGCCCGTTTGCAGGCCGTTCATGGGACGTGTGGGAGGGGGGGCTTTTATTGTGTGGTTTTAATGGCTTTTAGAAGATGTTTGATGGGAGGGATTGGTGGGGAGACAGTAGTTTTAGGGTGGTACCGTCCCAACCCCCCAGTGAGAAGGGAGGTATGGGCAGGGGGAAAGTGGGTTATGCCTAAGCTCCCCGGTTTGGGGGGTGGGAGGGAAAGGAGATACATGCATGGGGGAGTGGGAAATAGGATGCGGGTGTTGTGTTGTGGGGGGGACAGGGGAGGGAGGAGGTGCCCTGGCCCCCATGCGAGCAGGGGGTATGGGCATGGGGGGGGCGGAGGATTGTGCCACAACCCCATTGGGGGGGGTACGGGCACAAGGAATTTGGGGTATGACTTGGGTAGGGAGGGGGGAGTAAGGATGAGATGGGGAAAGGAGTGACATGGCCCCCTAGTGAGGGGTGGGGATCAGGTACAGGGAAAGAGAGGGGATATGGGGTATTGATTGGGGAGGGAGAAGGGAGGGTTTTCCTTGCCTGCCTACCTGCCCACCTCTGGGGATGCTGGGCTTGGGAACCCCCCTCCTGGCCACCTCCTCTCCTAGGCCCTTATGGGCCTTTTGAGTGTTGTCATTTTTGGGGAGAAGGAATTGTTAATCAGGAGCCCCAAGGGGAGCCTTTCTTGGGGGCAGGAGAAGCTATTGGGGTCATGACAGGCATGGGGAAGTATGGCCGGGGGGGGAGGGGAAGCTTAGACAATGGGGGCTTTCGGGAGAGACACCTGGTGTCAGTTCCCGTATCCCACCCTTCCCATGTTGGGATATCTGGGAGTTGAGGCCAGTGGGACCCCGATCTGACACTTATGCTGCTTAATGGGAGGTCGGCGGCTAATAAAACACGTGTCATTCATGATTTGTTCAGGATGAGGCCGCCAACCTCATATGCATTACAGAGTCCTGGCTGGACGAGGCATCTGGGCCAGTATTGTTCCAGATGGTGCTGGCTGGGTACTCGATGCAGCATCAGCCGAGGCTCGGGGGGGGCGGAGTGCCATAGTTTGTAAAGATACCTTGGCCTTTTGGAGGTATCTGGTGCCTAACTCATCCAAAAGTGAGTGTGTCTACTTTGCCTGGCGATACATTGGGGATCCTCTTGGTATACCGACCACCCCACTGCACAGTTGATTCCCTGTGCTCTAGCTGAGCTGGTCTCAAAGGTGGTGTTGAAGTCACCCAGACAAGGTCTGGGCCCAAGCCTGGCTATCTTTTGGAGGTGGTGCAAAACTTTTTTATTTGGGAAAGTGTTTGGCAGGCAGGAATAGGTGGGGTTTGTTTGGGGTTTTGAGTAGGGGTGAGGGCTAGGGGTGTTGTATGGGGATGGGGTGAATGAGGAGGTGGGGGAGATGGTGTAGGGTTGTGGAGTATTTTATGTTTTTCTATTTTGGTTGTTTTTTAGTTGTATTTTATATGTTGTAAGATGCACTGAGCCGCCGTTGGCGGAAAGGGTGGAGTAAAAATTAAAATACTAAATAATAATAATTAATAATAATAAAAATTCTCCCTTTTAAGTTCCTCCTACCCATAAAAAGTGCTGCTCCTGCTATTACATTCCTTTGGAGGCTGTCGTGGACACCCATAATACCTTGGGCTCACTCTGTGATGACCTTTTGTCCCTCTGTCCACATCACCTCAGAGTGCAGGAAATGTGAATGTATAGCCCATGTTAAGAGTTAATGGGAGGCTCATCACTTCTATGGTTTTTCTGCTCCCATGTTCCTAATAAGCGCTAGACTGAGTTAGCACAACGGACTTGTGTGATTATCCAACCACCAAAGCACAATGAGAACAGAAGCCATTGACCTATCACTTCAGGGCTAGAGTCCCATCCCATTGCATACAGTCATTCAAAAGAATGTATCACATTGATATTTTCAAGTAAAAATAGAGGTGGTTAAGTTTATATAGCATTTGAATTTTTAAATTTTTAAATCATTTTTGTAGTAACCAGAGGTCTGCACACTGTGCTTAACCCTAGTTCCTGCCTGGAGGAATTTGCAAGAGGGGCTTATTCACATGAAGTAGAAAAGTTCTCCCCGCAGGTACTTTAGCACATAATCCTGGAATACAAGACCGAATTTACCTGGGGTAACTGGAAAATGACATAAAAGGGAGAAGGAGACTGTTATACGAATGCTCTGATGTGTGAGCAAATTTGCCTAATTTAGACAGGTAACAAGAAAAAATAAAGCACAAAGTGGAAGAAGGCAAAAAATTGGAGGGAGTCAGTAGTAGCAAAGAATAATAAGCAAAGAAAGTGGGCTTTAAAGAAGGAGAATTCTACCTGGAGAGAGGAATCTATTCTATTCTAGGCCTAGTGACAGCCAGAAAAACACACACACACCCCAGGGGATTAATATACTACATTTCCCAACACCCAGCAACACACACCTTGGATTCGAAGAGTCCTTGGCTGTAGTGCCAGATTTGATCATGCTTGCCGTTGTATGGAGAAATGCACACCGACGTAGCTCTTGCATCTGTTAAATTTCCAGTGACTGTCAAGTATTTATCTTGGGCTCTGTTCTTTATCCTGAGGAACACTGCTGGCTGACATGGATTAGAAAAGGGCTATGGATTAGAAAAGAACCCAACTGGGGTTTTTCAGCTTCAAAGCCTCTTGGTGCTTCTTCTCCTAGAGCTCCTCTCAGTTGATGAGGTGCTTGGGGAAGGAAGGAGGAAAAGCAGGCTTTGAAAAAGTGACTGAAACCGACAGGCCCCTGCCCAGGCCAGATCCTAAGGATGGTGGCACTTTCCCCTCCAAGAGCACCTCTCGGGGGAGTGGCGCTTGAAAGTGACAGCCCTGACCAGAACTGCTGGGTTCCATTTGGGCATTCATGGTGCCTGATGGGGTCAGGTTGATTCGGGCACCCCAGATTCAATAGGGGTGCCTGAATCTTGGGGTGCCCAGCTGCAGCTCTACTAAGGGAAGGGAGTGTCCTGTATTACACACTCAAGCAACCACTGCTGCTAATGTTCTGAGCAGTAACAACAGGCTATATGGGCAGAAGCAGCCAGCTTGCCTTGGCTAGAAACGTGGGGTTGATGTAAAATTGTGGCTATAGAAAATGTAGGCATTCTGGAGAACACAAATTATAAAAGTAGGAGTCAAGAGCAAGACATGTTTGCCAAGGAACATATACCTATGCACAAAATAGCTCAACAGAGTCTTGATTACTTACATTCACCTATACAAAGCAGTAATGCATAGAGAATTTTCACTTACCAGTAAGCTTAATACTGGCAGCAAAAATGACAACATGCATGATAATAAAATTTAAGTGTCAAGAGAACTGTGGGAGTTCAATAACCTTCCCTATTGAATGGGCTGTGGCACGACAGCTCCAAGAACATCTGGACCGCACCGGGTTCCTTGACCCCTCTCAGTCCGGGTTTCGGCCTGGGTATGGTACGGAGACTGCATTGGTGGCCTTGGTTGACGATCTCAGTCTGGCGTTGGACCAGGGTCATCAGACCTTACTAGTCCTGCTAGACCTTTCGGTTGCGTTCGACACAGTCGATCATGAGGTGTTGGTGACTCGCCTGTGGGAACCGGGATTAGCGGGACGGTCTTGGACTGGTTTCGTTCATTCCTGGCTGGGAGAACTCACCGGATGGTCTTGGGAGAGTGTACGTCTTCCCCCCGGGACCTCACGTGTGAAGTCCCGCAGGGTGCCATTCTGACCCCCTCTTGTTTAACATCCATATGCAGCTGTTAGGGGAGATCATGAGAGGGTTTCAGGGCATGCAGTGTCATCAGTATGCTGATGACACTCAGCTCTACCTCTCTTTTTCCATCGACCCAGGCCATGCAGTCTCTTTATTTTCCCAGTGCCTGTCGACTGTGGGGGCTTGGATGAGGTTGAGCCATCTGCAGCTGAATCCTGACAAGATGGAGGGGATGTTGGTGGGTGAGGGCCTGGGAGTGGTTGAATCTCCTCTTGTGGGGGGTGGGGTGGGGTCGCCCTCTCATGGTCCCGCAGGTCTGGGTGTGCTCCTCGATTCATGGCTCAACCTGGAATCTCAGGTTGTGGCCGTGACGGGGAGTGCGTTTCAGCAGTTACATCTTGTCCGGCGGCTTCGGCCGTATTTCTCAGACTCTGACCTCGCCACTGTCATCCATGCCTTCATCACCTCGAGGCTGGATTACTACAACACGCTCTAAGTGGGGCTGCCCAAGAAGCTGGTCCGGAGGCTGCAGCTGGTGCAGAATGTCGCGGCCCGTCTCCTTACTGGAGCAGGCCGCAGGAAGCACATGACACCTGTGCTCCGGGCTCTGCACTGACTGCCTATAAAGCACCAGGCTAGGTTCAAGGTGCTGGTTTTGACCTTTAAAGCCTTTCACGGTCTGGGCCCTGCCTATCTGCAGGATTGCCTCACTCCCCATGTGCCTGTGCGACCCCTGAGATCGTCCGTGGGGGCCTTTTGGGAGGTTCCCCGGGTGAGATGGGTGACCACTGATGTGAGATCTTTTTCGGTGGCTGTCCCTGTGCTGTGGAATTCACTCCTGGAGGAGGTGGAGTTTGGGAGGGAGGGTGTGTTTTTATTACTTGTTTTAAAATTTGTAGATTTATTTTAAAATGTTTTATTGTTGAATTCTTTTTTTGTGTGCATGTTATTCGCCTCCCCGAGCTGCCTTTGGGCAGGAGGGGCGGGATATAAGTTTTGAATAAATAAAATAAAATAAAATACAATGAAACTCTTGTTTTCTGAAACTGGTATAAATTGCTGATCTGGTTCAATTATCTGGCTTGTTTTTAGTGGGCATGGAGACAGTCATTTCTAGGTTACTGGTTCCCAAAGCAATCTAAGCAACACTCTGCTTTTCCTGCATCTGTTCAGATAATGCTCGAAATATAAAATCCTGATTGCTTAAAACCATTCCTCCACTCTTGGGGGAGGGGCAGGGGGAGAAATATGGAAATAAAGTAATCTGTTAATCCAGCAATTAGGTCATCATCCGGGTTCACTACATATTTCTAAAATGAACCTAGAGTGTTTCAACTAAATGGAAAAGATACAATAAAATCCATCAGTTCAATTTAGGGTAGCATAGCAACGAACAAATAAAGAATTATTTTGCTTACGATTGTTACGGTACAATGAAAAGCAAAAGAAGTGGAAAAACTATAGGAAAGATTAGATTAAATGATTTAACACAAGAGCCCATTTTTATTAAATAAAAAGCTGCGTGTGTGTGTGTGTGTCACTGAAGCCAACAACTGCTCCTCTCCATGGGCACAATCTGGAGTCTATTGTGGTAAAAAAACCCAACGTTTTAGGATCAAGGCTGTCATCGAAGGAGCACAACATTTTCTAGCCAAAAACTTATATTTATAAGTTTAGTTAAAAAATAGACTCTTGTATCCAAGACATTTCTTCTATAGTACCTGTTTAATAGGGCGAAGGGAGCCAATAACTTTCCATCCACTGAATTCAGTCCAGTTTGAAATCTCACTGGGTTCTAGCAGAATTTGCTTTCCTAAGAAATTACCTCCTTCATAGGCAATCCACCTATTTAAAGAAAGAAAGCAAAATCATTAAGTGCTATACTCTAAATAGAGGAAATAAGGCACAAAAACACGTGACACATCTGGGTGGAAAATCCTCAGCTTTTAAAAACAGTATTACACTAAATCAAACATCAAATACGAGGGAGTTTAAAGTTGGGATGACAGTTTTCTTCTGCACCAACGCTCTACTTTCTGTTTCCCAGTGCTAGCCTGGAAGCTTTTGTAAAAACATTTGACAAAGATTGAAAAGTAAATCTGTAGAATCCAAGATTATTTTGCAGGCATTTGTTTTGGATGGCTGCATCACAATGGTGAGTTTCACAGGTCATCCCAAAGCACCAAGTGAGGCTTTACAGCAGCACACTAAGCTATCATGCATTTTGGTTGTGCCACATATTTTAAGTCTTACATAATGCTATCAATGAACAGTCAGAGAATGTTATACCGAGCCGAGCCTCTGGGTTGAGAATTATTATTCCAAATATAATTCCAAAGAACATTTCTTTCAGAAAGTGATAAACAGCGTAAACCTGATATATAACGAAACCCCTTTATCAAGCAGAACACTGCATCGATATAATACACACACTGCTGATGCTGGATTTAGATCTACATTGGATCATCTTCAAAATATAGAAACCAACACACAAAAGGCTTGTTGATAATATTCCATCCAGCCCATATACATTATCATGTGCCTTGCAAACTGAGCTTTTGGCATTATATTTAGAACTTGGAGCTATTTCAGGAGAGGTTTTCCCAGGGATTGTGAAAATTTAATGTAGCTTCTCCATGCTTTTTCATGTGAGCTCATCTGAAAATGAAACATGCACTGTATCCCACCCTCTTACATTTCCTGTTTTCCAAGGCAGCTGCTTAAAGTGGGGATGAGTGACTAATTTATTCATTTGTTTTCAGTTGCTATAACTTGCAACATGTCAAGATAAAGTTCCAATGGCCTTCGTTATTTGCTTCCTTGTAAATTCAACAAAAGGGCTTCTCACTATACACACATGGGCAGCACACATTTATGGAGATGTAGCCAAATCAGATGATGATTAAAAGAATGTTCCTTGTATTTTTACCACATTGCTGAAAAATTATTTTTCTGTAATGCAAAGCACCTGAACAAACCCAGTCAGTGGGGGCTTCGTCAGCAGTGCTCAACACACTGGGGCTCAGAACACAGCACATGTTACTAAAACTCTGACTTAGTCAAACTAAACAGGCAAGGAGAAGGGTGGGGGTGGGATTCTAATAATGAAAAGACTCATCTGCAACTGTTATTGTATATGGTAAATAGAGGAGAATGTGAACTCCTATATGAACAAGAGTAGGAGGTTACAGTATAATTCTAACCAGGACATCAGTGCAGAGCAATTAATTCTGTCATTCAGGAGGCAAACCTCTGAAAAAGGAATGCGCAAACAAAAGTGTGCATTCAAACAGCATTAAGAACCTAGAGACAAATTCTTCTTTCAATTCAAATTGTCTTACAATGGACACATACTTTGCCACACTCAGGTACAGATAAAGATCTATGTTCTTGGAAACAACCTTAATGGAGTTTAAAAAGCTGCTTGCAGTCCATTGATGACTCTGCACTTGTAAAGAGAATAACCATAATGATCACTTCTGTTTTTAGTGCAGAGTTTTACCAGCTTATTAAATTTTAGTTGAAGAACAGCATCAGTGTTGCTTGTGTGAATCACCAATAAAATCTCCCTATATACTGGGCATATAGGGCCTCTGCTGCTCGGTTATAAAACCTTTTCAACCTCAGAAAAATGCAACCAAGTCAAGAATGTGTACCTGAGTTCTTGCATTCTCGTGAATGTTGCATCCCTTGTCTCTCCCTCTGTTCCCCCTTCCCTGTCTTCCCTCCCTCTGTCTTTAGACTGTAAGCTCTTGGGCAGGGACTGTGTCTATTTTATTCTCTGTAAAGCGCCAGGTACATTTCTGGCGCTATATATAAATGCTAATAATAAATGCTAATAATAATAATAATAATAATAATAATCCTGGAGATCCCCCGTGTTAAGCGGGGGGCCACGATGGAGCGGGCATTCTCGGTGGTAGGGCTGCGGCTGTGGAACTCCCTTCCGGAGGAAGCTCGCCTGGCCCCAAGCCTTTTGACATTTCGGCGTAACTGTAAG
>QEPC01015114.1:1919377-1957721 GCA_003113815.1 Sphenodon punctatus | reverse complement strand
AATTCTCCCCTTGGTCTTCACTTTGCTAAGATAATCCTGAGTGGTAGGAATTCTGGTATCAATTCTCCCCTTAGCCTTTGCTAAGCTAATCCTGAGTGGTAGGAATGTTCTGTGAGAAAGCAGCTGTGCGTTAGCAGAAAGGGTGCATTCCTTCAAGGCTGTTCCTTAATTGTGTTCCAGTGCAGCATTACTACAGGTGCAAGGAATGATGCCTTAAATCACACAGAATTTCCTCCTGCGGTGGCAGGAGTTTCCTGAGGCACTCCCTGGGCTGAATCACCCGCCCAGCTGCGCTACTGCAACTACTGCTCAGCTGAGCCAGGAGGTGTGCACGGGGCCAGAGGAGCAGTGGTGTATCGAGTCAGCCTGGGAAGCCCTTGATGCTCCTCCCCCCAGCTCCCCCGGCTGACTCACTGCTCCTCCAGCCCTGCGCGCACTCCCACTATGGCGTGCCACCCAATTCAGTTGAGCAGTGGCTGGAGGAACAGCAGTACAGTCGGGCGGGCGAGTTAGCCCAGGGAGCACGTGGGTAGTCTGTTGGGTTACGTTTGGGCACCAATTTGTGCTTGAATGCAACTGGAGTGCCCAAATTGACCTCTGACATGGTGCCCATTTCCCCAGGTACCCGCTTCCAGCTCTAGCAAGGACATTTAATACGTTTTTTTAAAAAAAGATTTGTATAGGAGGAGGTCCTGACAGACCAGTAGGGAAACTGTGTTGCAGGGTGGCTGCTCAGGTCCCACAACAGATCAGTTATTGCAACAATTTAGTACTGGGATTTGGTAGGGAAGGGAGGAAGAGACATGTTTACTTTTGTAAGAGAAAGTGATTTCTCAGCCATGGGAATACAAAGCAGGGCACTTCCTGATGAGCAAGAAATGGACAAAAACCTAATCTCCCCAACTTCTAAGAAAGAGAAGAATAGTTCAAAATGTTGGAGACCACTTGTCTCCCCTTCCTTGTCTTGTAGAGAAAGAAGAGTTTGCCGTGTTGGTTCCAAATATAGGCAATAGAGACAAAGTACCAAAGTGATACTTGGAAGCAGTAAGCGAGGGGCACGAGGTTATGGAGGCACCGTCTGGTCGATCTTTCTGGAATGAGTTTCAGGAAGTGACGCCGGCTGATGCGGTGAATGTCCTGGGGTCTGTCAGAGCCACTAGTTCTGAACTAGATCCATGCTCGTCCTGGTTGGTGAAAACCTCCAGGGAGACCTTGGGGACGGTGCTGGCGAGGGTAGGTGCCTTGGCTGGCGGTGCTGGCAATCTCCTTCAGCAGGGGAGATTGTCATCCAGTCTCAAGGAGGCTGTGGTGCACTCCCTGCTGAAGAAGCCATCTTTGGATGTGGATGCACTCGCCAGCTACCGCCCCGTCTCTAATCTTCCCTTTTTAGGGAAGGTTATTGAACGGGCAGTGGCACTGCAGCTCCAGGCGTATTTGGACAGCATCAGTTTCCTTGACCCTTTTCAATTTGGATTCCACCCCGGCTACAGTACTGAGACCGCATTGGTGGCCTTAGTGGATGATCTCCACCAGGAGATGGACGCAAGATGTTCAACCTTTGTGATCCTGCTAGATCTCTCAGCTGCTTTTGATCCCGTGGGCCATGGGCTACTGTTGAGATGGCTGCGAGACTTGGGGGGTCTGGACGGAACTGTCCTTGGATGGTTCTGCTCATTCCTCTCGGGTAGAAGCCAGCAGGTGGTGCTGGGGGCTGAAACATCTATCCCCCGGGCCTTGACCTGCAGCGTTCCGGTGTTCCATTCTGTCTCCACTGTTGTTCAATGTGTATATGCAGCCCCTGGGGGAGATCGTGAGAGGCTTCGGGGTGCGATGTCACCAATATGCTGATGATACTCAGCTGTACCTCTCGTTTTCAACTAACCCAGGACCTGCTATCTCGTTACTCTCCCAACTTTTGGAGGCCGTGGCGGATTGGAAGCGGCAGAGAAGACTGAAGCTCGATCCCAATAAGACGGAGGTGATGGTGGTGGGAAGGGTGGGGGAGGTGCTGGCCCCCCTGATAGGGGGGGTTCGCCCACCTGTTGCTCTACAGGTTTGGAGTCTGGGGTGATTTTGGATTCGGGCCTCCGTCTGGATCGGCAGATGGAGGCGGTGGCTAAAGCTGTCTTTCGCCAGCTGTATCTGGTACGGGGGTTTCGACCTCTCTCTGGGCCCGATCTGGCCACTCTCTTCCATGCCTTCATCACCTTGAGGCTAGACTACTGCAATGTGCTTTACGTGGGGTTTCCCTTGTTTCTGGCTCGGAGGCTGCAGCTAGTGCAGAATGCGGCAGCCCATCTCCCGGCGGGGACAGGGCGGCGGGAGCACATAACACCGGTGCTCTGCGCTGGATGCCTATAGTGTACCGAGCCAGATTCAAGGTGTTAGTATTGATTTACAAAGCCCTGCACGGTCTGGGCCCCTCATATCTCGAGGACTGCCTTACCCTCTGCGACTCAGAGCGATCCTTTCAGTCCGCCGGGGCTGCCTTTCTGGAGGTCCCCCGTGTAAAACGGGGGGCCGCAATGGAGAGGGCGTTTCTCGGTGGACGGGCAGCAGTTGTGGAACTCCCTCCCAGAGGAGGCTCACCTGGCCCTGGGCCTGTTGGCCTTTCAACGTATCTGTAAGACTTGGCTGTTCGCCCAGGCCTTCAGAGGGGAGGGTGTGTGTGTGTTAATTTTTGTGGGGGGTGTTTTAAATTTGTTTTAATTATGATATTACAGATTTTTTTTATGTTTAAAAATTGTTTTATATTATGTTGGAAGCCGCCTCGAGATGCTGTAGGCATGGGGGCAGCATATAAATATAAATAAATAAATAAATAATCTTTTGTTGGACCAACTCCAATTGGTGGAGGTATGCAAACTTTCAGACCTCACAGGGTCCTTCATCAGGCAGGTTTGGGGTTACAAAATGAAGAAATAAAGCCAAAGTAGAGTGGTGGAGGATGTGCCCATTGAACTCAGAGCAAGGAGAGAAGAATTGGATAACAAGGAAGGGAGGAGATGGCAATACAAAAGGGGAAATACAACAATGTAGTAGCTATTGATAGTAAATAACTAAAAGTACCTGGAACTGTAGATAGTGATTGGATAAACAAATGGCGGTAATGTCTGAAGAAACAGAGCAAAACGGGGGTGTATGGGGCCTCAAGTGTCTGGATGATTAGCTGAACACTCAACCAAACTGGAGATTGTTGAGCTAAGAAATACAGATTAAAAGTCGCCCAAAATTCTCCTGGGAAATTAATGACTCCTCCACGCCAATTTTTCCATCCCTACTTCCTTTCAAGAGTTGTGTCTGAAAAATATTTTCAAATGTTGGCAAATAAGCTCATGTCATTTCCCCTTATAACCATCTTGCCATTTGTAACAATGATAACACACTGAAGAATTCCTTTGAAGTGAATTCTCTACATCAAGGAAACTGTCTTGCTTAAACTAAATATAGACAAAGCCTCATTCATGTCACCAGCCTTTAGAGGGAACATGAGGAGGGCTATGTGATCTGGTGAAAATGGGAGGATGTTTACACACAATATTTCAGGGAGGAGTAGCTTCAATGTAGAGGATTATGAAATACAATGACATCCTTGATTTAGCAGGTGTGGCTGTCCTGTTATTAGTATATAAAGTAGTACATCAGTGTTGATAATGCTTACTAGCCTTTCTTCTCTACAGTAATATTTAAACTGTAATACAGTACTACCTTGAACTTCTAAAAAGCAGAATTCTCCCCAAGTGAAGAATAATTGCTAAAAACCTATCTCAGCCCTTCTCCCCTTCACTTCATAGATTGAAGCTATAAACAGTCCTATAATCAGAGCTGATGTCTTATCAATTCAGAAAACAACTGCCAACAAAATCAAGAGTCCTTGTGTGAAATGTTAAATATTCGGAACTGTTTATATCGAATCCTGCCTCAATGCAGGGGCACGGACTAGAAGATGTCTTTGGCCGCTTACGTCGCCTAGAGTTCTAGGATTCCACAATCAACTACAGCTGCTGTCCTGAAATCGCTTCATTGAGAACAATCTTAAAGGCAGGACTACACATGAGCAACAGGTTTTAGGACTGTAGCCCAAAATAAGTCAGTCTCCTTTGGAAAACTCCTTTTGGTTGTAATGTCACTTTTCCACACCAGATAGATAAAAGGCAAAAACACTGCAGTTCAGCAAACTTGCTACCTACAATAGCCACAAACCAAAACCAACTTAGCTTTAAACCCTCCTGTGCCTGAGAAACTAATAAGTGTATTGGGGGGTCGAAAAGACCCCTATTAATAAATAGCTGAAAAATAATGAATGTGATTGATTTTAAATGGACTCCAGATTAAGAAAAAAACTTGACAGTTTATTAGTATAGCAACTGAAAAAAAGAAATACAAAACACCCCCCCATGGTATTGGGGGTCACCATGACCCCTCATGTAAAGCAGCAAAACTAACAAAAACGGTACAGAGGGTCATGTTGACCCCCTCCAATTCTAGAAAAGGAGAGGAGGAGCCAGCTCAAAAGTCTTGAGTTCACAGTAGGATGGCCAGATATGCCAATTTTAGAGGACATTAATGAAAAATACAGGTTGCAGGGCTTCATTGTTTTCAAGTGAGCTCCAAAGCTCACAGTAAATGCAGGGCTCATGAAGACGCCCATGCAGAATGAATAGGTATTTTTCCAACACAAAGCTGCTAATGGCTGTGATAAAAAAAAAAACAGTGTCAAGAGTTCACTCTAAATAGGTCTTAACTGCTATGTGAAGATAAGGAACAATAGAAGTTGGCAAGTTGACCTTTCACCGGGGGTCAGTGTAACCCCCCAAAGCATTTTATGGTGATATTTTCCTAAACACACCACCAATGACCGTTGTGAACTCAAACTAAGTACTACATTTTGTCCTTCACCCTCATTGAGGGTTTGAATTAGGAGAGCAGGTGCTGGGTTAAGATTCATTTCTTTAAAAGACACATGCATTTTAAGAATATATGTGCAAGGGGTCAACATGACCCCCAGTACAAAGGGCGTATAGTGCTTTCATTTTCCCATTGACTTACATTGGGGTCGAAAGGACCCCTGATAATGAAATGATAAAAACCTCCATTTTAAAAAAATGGGGAGGGGGGAGGAACATGAAACACAGGACTGACCTCACACTTCTTGAGGAATACATGGGCGGGGAGGAGTGGTTCAGGCTTGTCAAAACAGCTTTATGATTTTTTTTAGCAGCCTTTGGGGTCAGAAACACCTGCAGAAATGCAGGAGGACTTGTTTAGCTTTTGAACTACAGTAAATTATTAGGTCGCTTACAAAATTTTAGGAGCCAGAAACATTTGTGCTTATCAGCAGGGTTCCTAGTTTTCTGCAACAAAAATTTGGAAATTCTCTGATAAAAAATCCCATAAATTCTCTGATTAAAATGCTCCAAATCTGTTTTTCTGTGATTAAATGTAAAATGCTAGTTGACCACAATATATATAGGTATAATATATATATATATATATATATAGGTATGAGTCAGACCACCACATTTTATTGTAATATTTTCATTTTAAGCAATTTTGCAGCTACCTGTCCCAACAGTCCCCCCCCAATAATCCCCCCCGAGGACAGTGGCACCCCTCCAAATGCAAAGCCCCTTCCCCCACATCACATGACTTTAGGTTGCTTCCCTTCCACCACTCTACACTTGCTGTCTCCACCTCCCAGCCTGGTCCCAGACCGCCCTGCCAACCAGAAAGGGGGACCATATGGAGGTTGGGAAGCTGCTATGGGCCCAATTAGACACCTCCTGTCCCCTCTTCCCAAGGTCTAGAAGACCTGACTACCCCAATTCATAGATCTCCTGCCCCCCCCTCCCACCCTGCCAACCCACAGGAGGTGTAGCACCCCTCCAAACGCAGAGTCACTGCCCTCCCACAGAACATGCCTTCAGGTTGCTTCCCCTCAGCTTCACTCCGCATTCTTGCGGCCCCATGATCTCTATGTCCTCCGCTCAAACCTGTAAGTTTTTGCCATTTTCTGCTAAATTCTCTGGGAAAAAGCAAAATGTCTGGTTTTCTCTGGTTTTCCATTGCAAAGAGAAAACTAGGAACCCTCCTTATCTGATGGTGAATGCTCACCCAAAAAATTACACTTTTGAGCTCTGATGGAACCAACAAAATTATTACTCTGATTTTCACAATATATGGACAGATCAATAGCTCACTGAAATCAGTGGAAGTGATCCTACAGGCTGCTGTGTGCTTTGGACCTGGACCTAATAGCCTCATCAAATCAAATTTATTTAAAGACATGATCTTAGATCATTGTCATAGTAGAACAATAAAGTCAAACTTTCAACAAACAGTACAATGAGTGTGACAAACAATCCTATTCCACAAACTAATAAAATTGGGATCACTAGCCCCACAAATCTTTACCATGACTGTTTGACAAGTTAAAAAAAAATAAATCTAAGCAGAACATCCGTTCTTCCTTCCTCAATCAACAAGGTATGGTATGGACTTCTTACTTGCAGTATACAATCAAAGTCTAATAAATATAACACAATATAAAATTTATGGGTACTTTCGACCTAATCCAGCAAAAGCTTAGATTCAAGGAATTTTTCCCTTAGGCCCATTGCTAATGATAAAAACCTCATAACACACAAGGTTGTCTCCAAGTCGACATCAACGAGGGCCATTTGCATCAGAAAAAAATCTGTTGCACCTGGAAATTTCCCAATAAAGGGTTGCAAGATCTCAGCACGAATTGCATCATAAAGATGGCAGTCAAACAACACGTGGTGCGCAGACATTACGATCATATTATCAAAAGGACATAAGCGATCCCCGTAGGGAATCTTAGCTATCCATCCTGTCACGGAGGAACATAGGGTCACACACGTGTAACATGGGCCTACATGTAGACTACAAGTCTGGTAAATATGTAAAGGTTCCACATGTATGTAATGTTACAATTGAAAACTGTAAAACCCAAATCAGAGTTGTGACACGTGACCAACCTCCAAGAAATGGAAAGACAGTTTTGTTGATTGGCCAGACAGGGGGGCCAGACAAGGTGGCCAGAGACATTTATATGCTAATGCAGGCAGCCATTGCCTACGTGAAGAGACAGAGAAAGCTGATAAAGATAACAAAGGGAATTCTAGTTTCCTCCTGAGGATATAAGGAGTTGTACCCCAGAGGGAGAAGGGACTTTCAGGAAAATTGTGGTATTTGCTATAAATATTGGCTCTCCACTAATTACACTGAGGAGCGGCACCAGCCCCTCCTTAGTTAAGGGCAGCAAGCAGTCTCCATCATAAAGCATGACTGTACTATTGCTTATAAAATTGACAACCTTTATCCTATTTGTCTGAAATTTCGTAGGCAGGGTCACTTTGGTGTGAAGTACAACCTGTCCAAAATACATGCAAATCAGACAAAAAACAGACAAGTTATAGCAGTTGAAAAGTTGGAGAACAAATTCTTTTTCTTCTGGTTTCGGATTTTTTTTGGGGTGTGTGTCAGTGATTAATGTTGAAAGACTGCATTGGCATTTACTGTTACGTAATTAAGGGGCATTTCCTTGGAGGTTCTGTTTTTTGAATTTTTAAAATCCATCGGGTGGTTTTAATTTAAGGGAAATCACTGAGAGTCTCCATAACGTTGCACATACACGGTAAGGAAATAGTATAAGAGGGGCATTTGAACATGGCTGGTGGGATGGGATTTCTCCACAGCTATTTGGCTCTTGCAGTCTATGGGAAAGCCAATAAAGTTAGAGGTATGCGCAGCAGAGAAACACTGGAGGACTGTGTGTGCAAGCAGCAGAGAGATGGAGAGGAAAGACAGAAGATGGGTTGCAAGTGGAGTGGAGAAGTTTCTAAAAGGCAGGTTCGGCAGGGGGGTGTTTGGGAGAACCTCACTAGGATTAAGGAAGATTAGGGACTAGTTTTTTGTTTGGGGAGGTTTAGCGAGAAATGGAGATAAATTTGAAAGCAGCAGCTTTCAAATACAGGCAGACTGGCATGCTGAGATTCAGCACCAAATTGTGACAAAAAGCAAGCAGATCAGGAAGATCTGGAAACACAGCAGTTTAGAGTAGCACCCTTGGGGTTCCCTGCAAAAATCCAAGTTTTGATTTTTTCCTGACTCCCAGACAGTACTAAAAAAAGAACCAGGAAGGGAAGCAACAGCCATTTTGAAAATTGGGAGGGTCCCCTGAAAGGGGGGGGGGGGCGATTAGCATGTGATTGAGGAGACTCCCCCAGGCCCCAAATATGCTTTTTTTGCTGCACCTGGAACCCTCCAAGCCAACTTAGGGGCCAAAGTCCCAAATTTTCCAGCACCAACACACCACCCACCCAGAGACAAACGGATGGCTGGGACAGGTAGAGGGGACTCCCCAGACATGGTGCTAGCAATCAGGGAGTCTCTAGCCCCTCCAGAAAAAATATTAGCAATTAATGTTGATGACATCACCCTCCCCCAAAATGGCGGCTTGGGGAGGAACCGATTATGCAGTCTGATCCAGGGGGATCCGCAAACATGGCACCAGAAAGAACAAAGTGTCTAGTCCCATGGAAGCTGAGATAGTAAAGGAAAGGCTGAGACCTAGTTCCAGACAGTGTTTTCAAAATTTAGGTGGTGGTGGTGGGGTTCTCTGGGAATGTGTAGGTACCTGGAGCCTAAACTGTAAGCGAGCACATTGTGCGAGACTGTATAACGTCTTTACTGCTTACTTGGCACAGAGGTTAAGGTTGTCCTATTTTCCCGAACCCATATAAGCAGGGAACCCATATCTCCCAAACCCATATAGCCTCCCCTGCTCCCCAAACCGCCTTTGTCCCTTCTCCCTAGCTGCCCCCCACGACTGGAGCTCCCTCCCAACCCACATCCACTTCACCCCCTCCCTTCGTACCTTCAAATCCCTCCTCAAGACCCACCTCTTCCGCTCTGCCCCCCCGACTCCTTCGTTCCCCTCATTTAACTCCTGCTGATACCCTCCATTCAGTACAATCTGTTACCAGTGGCCTGTGTACTCGTATCCTCACCACAGACAGCCAACCATCATTCTCGATGTAACCAAGCCAAGCACATGCACCTGAGACCTTGCATCATTGTGAATGTTACACTCCTTGTCTCTCCCACTGTTCCCCTTCCTTCATCTCCCCCGCCCCCCATGTCTCTCAGATTGTAAACCCTAGGACAGGGACCATGTCTATTCCATTAATTTGTAAACCGCCAGGTACATTGCTGGCGCTATAAAAATGCTTAATAATAATAATAATAATAATAATACAGGGGTGATCAGTAAGTCCTAAGTCTGACACGGAAAGAATCATAATTGATTACTGCAAAGGTAGTATATAAAAGTATAACAATTTAGAGTATGTTGTGCCATGTTTGAAGTATGTGGGGTTAACGATTTGTTTTTTTCCTGGTCTGGATGATCAGGAACAGTGGTGAGCTGTGAAAAATGTAGCCAATGGAGTTGCAAGCGGTAATTAAATATTTAAAGAAAGGGCAATTGGTTCACTTACCTTGTGAATTGCCCTTCTGTTGGGAAGTGCAGGACAGGAGCTCTTACTCTGGGGATTTTCCAGAGCAGTACTTATAATGGGAGGGATATATCTAGATCAAATAAGACTGGGTAATTAACCAAGAACTCCTTGCAGAACTCTACGGCCAAAGGCCACATCTGCAGAGTCCAGCACATCAATTTTATAGTGTCGTGTGAAAGAGTGCAGGCTGGCCCAGGTGGTCACCCTACAAATTTCCAGGAGAGAAGCCCTAACTCTAAAGGCCCAAGAGGTAGCCACCCTCGAGTAGATTGGGGTATAACGCCTTTAGGAGGCATCAGATCCGAGGCTTTATAGGCCTCAGAAATACACTCTGTAATCCATTTACCTATAGATGTTCGAGAGGCTTTAAGGCCTCATCTCCTAATATTAAAATCTATTAGAAGAGTGGAGGACTTCCTATAGGCGGCTGACCTGGATAAACAGATTATGAGTGCCCTACGCACATCTAATGGATGCCAGATCTTCTCCAGAGGGTAGACTGGCTTAGGGCAGAAAGAGGGGAGTATTACTTCCTCCTGTCTGTGGAAAAGAGAGTTTACTTTTGGTAAAAAGGATGGATTGAGCCTCAGCACGACCATGTCTTTTTTGAAAAGACACAAGGTGGGATTCACAGAGAGAGCCCCCAGCTCGGAGACCCTTTTTGCTGGGGTAATGGCAATTTAAAAAATGACCTTAATAGTTAGAAAGAAAAGGGAAACCTCCTGAAGAGGCTCAAAGGGGGTCCCCGTTCATGCCTTGAGGACTAAATTTAACCTCCAAGTTGGAAAACATGAAACAACTGGGGAGGATAACGCCTTTGCTGCCCTAAGGAACTGCTTAATATGAGGGTGTTTGGAAATCCCTTTACCCCGAATGACAGCAAGGGTACTATTTAAGGCTGCAACCTGCCTAATGAGGGTGTTAGCCCTAAGGCCCTTGTCTAGCCCCTCCTATAAGAACTGAAGGACATCAACAATCTTGGGTCTCTGTGGATTAATTTATCTGTATGCACCAGGAAACGAACACTCTCCAAGTACATTGGAAGATTCGTTTTGTTGATTGGCGTTTTGATGCCAACAAGGTCTGTAAGACAGCATCCGAATATCCCAAACTCTTTAAGGCTGAGCTCTCAACAAGAGCCAGGCAGTCAGTAGAAGAAATTCCGTTTTTTCGTAAAGTACTGGACCCTGAGAGAGAAAGTCGGGATCCGGAGACAGCCTTAGAGGATTTGTCTTGGATAGATTTACTACATCGACAAACCATGGTCTTTCTTCTGGGCCAACGAGGGCCAGGAGTATCACCATGGTGTTCTACCTCCGTATCTTGCGGATTACTCTTCCTATGAGTGGAAACGTAGGGAAGGCATACAGAAGACCCTGAGGACAAAGCTGCTTGAGCGCGTCCAGGGCTTCTGCTAGTGGATGATGTGTCCTGACAAAGAATCTCCTGCATTTGGCATTCGTTGCAGACGCAAACAGATCTATGATTGGATGGACAAAGGTCTTTATGATTTGACTGAAGGCTTTCTGTGACAGGGACCACTCTCCTGGGTCTATCTGTCGTCGGCTGAGCCAGTCCGCTGTGTTGTTGGTGGCCCCTTTAATGTGCAAGGCTGCTAAAGACAACAAGTTGTGCTCCGCCCATGCCAGTATCTTTCTGGCTTCCCTGTTGAGAGAGAGAGAGAGAGAGAGACAGACAGACAGACAGAGACAGACACACTTGGATTCTCTCTGGTTGCGGACATATGCCAGAACTATGATGTTGTCCATATACACGAGGACATGAGCTCCTCGAATGAGCTCCAAGAAGTGGAGAAGGGCTAAGTGTATGGCCTTGAGCTCCATCCAGTTCATGGGAGTTCTTCCTGTCCTGTGGATCCAATGTGCCTTGTGCATAGTTGTCTCATGTGCACCCCCCATCCATGTAGGCTGGTGTCAGTGGCGATTACCTATCTTGGGGGTTCGGAGAGAGAAACCCCGATGGCGAAGCGAAGAGGTTCCAGCCACCAGTGGACAGTCTGAATGAGCTTGGGTGGTAATGATAACCATACTGTGTTTTTCTCCATGATAGGATACTGCCATGGGAGCAGAAAACTCTGAAGAGGTCTGAGATGCAGCCTTGCCCAAAACAAGTGTTATATGCAAGAGACCATGAGTCCCTGGAGGGAAGTTAGTCGGGAGAGAAGGACACTCTGTTGGGAAAGAATGCTTGTTATTAGAATCCTGAGTTTCTCCTGTCATGTGGAAGTTAGAAAAATTCTGTCCCTGTCTATTATCACGCCCAAACGTTCTGTTGAGCGAAACAGGTTGATTTGGCTCTTCTCTAAGTTCACTATGATTCCGTGGAGGTTCAGTGTCAGCAGAGTGTTGTGGACTGCCTGAATGGCTTCTGTTTGAGTCGGGGCTCGGATTAAAATATTGTCACGATATTTATTTATTTCTCAAATTTGGATGGAGATAAATGCCCCGGGATTGCAGATGTGCCACTGATGTGATGAGGACCTTCGTAAATGCGTGAGGAGTGGTCGCTAGCCTGAATGGGAGAGCTCAGAATTGCCAGTGAGACTTGTCCTGAAATCTGAGCCAATGTTGATGTGATGGTCGAATGGGAATGTGTAGACAGGCGTCTCGCAGGTCGAGGGATGCTAACCATTCCCCTTTTTGTATCGCTAGACCATAGAAGTCAGTCTCCATTTTGAATTTTCTTAGTTTGACAAATTTGTCGACCGCTCTCCACTCGCCGTTTTTCTTGGTAACTAAAAATAAAATTGAATAGAGACCTTGTTCTAACTGTGTTGTAAGTACTGGCTTGATTGTGTCTATTGCAGCAAGTCTTCGGATTTCCCCCTTCATTGCGAGATGTTTTGATATGCAGTGGGATCTTGGTGATATGCGATAGAGAGGACAAGGAGTGCTGGAGAACTCTATCGCGTAACCCCTTGATACTGTCTTGAGGACCCATGCATCTGAGGTTAGAAGAGACCATTGGTGTGCAAAAAAGGAAAGACGGCCACTTACCCAAGGAAGGGTCTGTTCAGCTTGGTTTTCGGGGTCAAGAATCCTGTTTAACTTGCTGTGGTGCAGGATATGTTCTGCCTGATTTGTGGCCTGGGTTGTATCTGCCGGCTCTGTCACCTCTCCATTTCCTCTGCTGCGGAATGGAAAGGAAGGGGAATTCTTTCTTGGGTAAGAGTTGGAAAAGAATGGCTTGTTAGTCATGCAGTTAGGTCTAGGGTAATTAAACTGTTGTAGGGAATGTCTTCTTTCTTTATCCCCTGCATCCTTAAGGACCTTATCCAAAGTAACGATGAACAATTTCCCACCCTTATAGAAACCTGCTACCAGTAGATTCTTGGCACAAGCATCTGCCCTCCAGGACCTAAGCCACAATCTTCATCTGGAGGAAACATTAGCTTCCATAGCTCAAGCGGCCCAGGCTATCGCATCAGTGATGATAAATGAGGTAGCCATAGAAATATTAGCCGAGAGCTTACAAGTAAGTAATTCAGAAGCTGATGGGTTCTTACCCCGTTTAAACCACTTAAGTATGGCTCTAGCGCAGTAAGAAGATGCTATGGACATGTGCAAAACAGCAGATACTGCTTCAAAGTTGTGACGCAGTCCAGATTCCACTCCCCTGTCTGTGGGGTCCCTCGGATACATGTCCCCCTCTGAGGGAAAAATTGACTTTCGAGCTAGGGAGGCAGTTGCTGCATCAATTTAGGAGGTATCGAAGAGGAAACCCTTACTCTTGGGGAAAAAGCATAGAGGGATTGTTGAGACCTATTAAGTCTGAGAGCTTTATTTGGCTGCTGCCACTCTACTGGGCTGGGGGGCTGCTAGTGACACAGTCGCCTCACAATTATTGGGCCCCCTCCGTTTCGGGTGCCCAAAGTGGCCCGAACTTGTTGGAGGGAAGAAAAAGGTGGCCTGGGCGGTGGCTGGTGTATGTTGGGCGTAAAGGAGTGCCGAGAAGGACACCCCTGTACCTGCCCAGAGCTCCACGCCGAATGCGACGGGCCTCTGAGGAGCTAAGAGGCAAAGTAGAGGAGCAACAGATCTCAGCTTTTTCTTTTTCTTTTTTAAAAAACAAGGTCAGAATTCCCTGCTCAATTTTGAGGGAACCCGGAGGAAAAAAAGGAGCAAAGACAGCAAGTAAATGCCTAAGTGTGCAGAGCACGCACAATTTACCTCATATCTGTGCAAAGGCAGAAATCCAACTGGCAAATGGGAGGGATGGACCCCCTCTGCACATGGCCAGTTGGATCTTCTGTGAAGTCTGCCTCCTACTGGCCTAGCAGGGATCATCCCCAGAGTAAGAGCTCCCGTCCTGCACATCCCATGAAAAGAAAGATTTAACACCAGCCCAAATCCAAGGACATGGTGAATACTTCAGGGAACTCTGCCCCAATATACGCCACAGTGAAGAAATGGAAACACGGGTGGGAGGGGGGCATAGTTCAAGTGGAAAAAGCTTGTGTTTTGCATGTATAAGGTCCCAGGTCAATCCCCGGCATCTCCACTTCAGGATCCATGGTAGCACACCTGGGGGAGCCTCTGCTGGGGGCTTGGAGGGGTCTCAGGTAGCACGCCAGGATGGCCTCTGCCATAGACCCTGGAAGAGCTGGATTTGGACCCAAAATTTGAAACCCCTGCTGCCGTGTCAGGTTGTGACAATACTGGGCTAAGATGGACCATTGGTCTGACTCAGTTAGGCAGTTTAGTAGTAGTAGTAGAATTTAAGATGGGTAGGCAGTCTTGTGAAGATGCCCCTCGCTGTGGCAGACCAACAACAGTCATGACTGAGGACTTCATTAATGAGGTTCATGATATTTTTTATTTTATTTATTTATTTTTTCAATTTGTATCCCGCCCCTCCTGCGAACAGCTCGGGGTGGCTAACAAGTTTATCATAAAAACAATTTATTATTATTATTAAAAAAAATGGTGATGGCAGATCACTATCTGAAAAGTTTGTGATATCATGGGGTCTAGTTTTGGTACAGTGCAGTTCATATTGACAGATTAATTGGGTATGAAAAAATTATCAGCATTAATGTTGTCAGCTGATCAGAAATGAATCGGAGTGAGTTTCACAAGCATTTTTTATAAAATTCCAGAAGGATCCTGAAGCCTTTTTAAGGCAACATTTATTTATTTATTTTATTTAAAAAATTTATACCCCGCCCCTCCTGCCAAAGGCAGCTCGGGGCGGTTTACAACAACAAAACAATTAAAACAATTAAAAAACTTTAAAAAGCAGGAAATAGAAAAAAAAACAACCCCCCCTACCCCACCCACCTATCACCCCCGCCAAACACCTGGCAGAAAAGCCAGGTCTTACAACTTTTCTGAAAAGAGGGGAGGTCCGCGTGAAGATGGGGGATGTCGCGTGAATATCTTCAGCATAAAGCTTTCAATACAATCAAGGCTGAACTGTAACCAACACCTTGAATCGGGCCCGGAAAACCACCAGCAGTCAGTACAGAGAGCGGAGCACTGGTGTAATATGCTCTCGGTGGCCCAGTCTCAATAGGAGATGGACCGCCGCATTCTGCACCAGCTGCAATTTCCAAGCCGTCACCATGGGTAGTCCCATGTAAAGCGTGTTACAGTAGTCTAATCGAGAGGTGATGGAAGCATGAATGACTGTGGCCAGGTCAGAGTTCGAAACAAACGTCTGAAGCCGTCGCACCAGATGTAACTGGCGGAAAGCACTCCTCGCCACAGCTTCCACCTGGAAATCCAGGCGGAGCTGCGCATTGAGGAGCACCCCTCGACTCCGTACCTGGGAGGTCAATGGAGGACAGACCCCATCAATGATGGGGGCCACCAATTCCATCGCCTTACCCACTAACATCACCTCCGTCTTGTCAGGATTCAGCCGCAGTTGATTAGCCCTCATCCAATCCCTCACAGCTGCCAGGCACCGAGTAAGCACTGAGACTGCCGGGCCTGGGTTTGCTGAAAAAGAGAGGTACAGTTGGGTGTCATCAGCATATTGATGACACCGTACACCGAACCCCCTAATCACCTCGCCGAGTGGCTGAATATACACGTTGAACAGGAAAGGGGACAGAACAGAACCCTGCGGAACTCTGCACGAGAGGTCTCGGTATGAGGAAAACAGTCCCCGAGAACCACCTGTTGGGTTTTTCCGGTCATGAATGAGCGGAACCATTCAAGAACAATCCCGCCCACTCCTGCACAGTACCGCAGGTGTGTCACCACCGTCTCATGATCAACGGTATCAAATGCAGTCGACAGATCTAACAGGATCAGCAGGGTTGAACGATCTCAATCCATATCTTGGCACAGGTCATCTACCAAAGCCACATGCGCAGTCTCAGTGCCATAACCCGGACGAAAGCCAGACAGAGGGATCAAGAAAACAGATGCGATCAAGATGCCCCTGCAGCTGCCGAGCCACTACCCGTTCAATAACCTTCCCTAAAAAGGGAAGGTTAGAGACAGGTCGATAGCTGGCAGGAGAGCCAGCGTCAAGCGATGGTTTCTCGAGCAAAGGCCGCACCACTGCCTCCTTGAGACAGCCCGGCACTCTCCCCTCCCGCAGGGAGGCGTTGACCACCCCTGCCAGCAACGGCCCCATTGTCTCCTGGCAGATCTTAACCAGCCAGGACGGGCAAGGGTCTAATTTCACAAAAAGTGGCCCTGACCGCCCCAAGAACATCCACCTCATTGGCAGGCGTCACTGACTGAAACTGATCCCAGAAAACCAGACATGACGCGGCTTCCATAACCCCTGGTTCCCTTAGTGTAATAAATGCTGCATTGAAATCGTGGTGAATATGAATGATTTTGTCCACAAAATAATCCACAAACGTCACAGCGGGCAGTAGATGACTCCACTCCAAGGTTGAGGGAGGCCGGACTGACCATCCCCTGCACTACCCAGAACAGCTCTGCTGGATGGAATTTTGCGGACGCTACGAGGGCAGAAAACTCCCTCTTTGCTACCCGCATTGCCACGGCATAGGCTCGTAAACTGGCTCTATGCCACAATCTTATCACCTTCAGCACACTAACGATGCCACCGTCGCTCCAACCGCCACCCATCTCGCTTTAGCAACCGCAGCTCCTCAGAAAACCAAGGAGGTCTGCAGAGCTGCCGCCTGGGCAACAGACACTTAGGAGCCATCTGATCAATGGCCTGTGTCAGCAAGGTGTTCCACAGCACAACGAGGTCATCGATGAGACAGTCATCAAGGTCAGAGGGTATTTCCCCCAGAGCATTCTGGAACCGTTCCGGTTCCATCATCCTCCGAGGGCAAACCATCCGAATTGGCTCCACACCCTTCCGGAGGCAGTTAGGAGCGAGGTCTGCAGGAGGTAATGGTCCGTCCATGACAAGGGCACAGCTGATATCTCCCCCACTAATGGAACACCCGCCTCAAGGCCGGTGCAAAACACAAGGTCTAAGGTGTGTCCTCCCTGATCTGTCAGGTTGATAACCATCTGGGACACGCCCATGGTTGCCATGAACCCATGCGCAGCTCCCCCAAGAGCGGTGTCAGCATGAATGTTGAGGTCCCCCAAGACTATTGTTTTTGGGGACTGCAACATCACCCCCGACATCACCTCTGCCAGAGCATGCAGGGAGGCCGCTGCACAGGTAGGTGCACGGTATACCAGCAGCACTCCTAAACTGTCCCCTGCCAAAACAAACACATGATGGAGACCTTCAATACCCAATATGGATTGCATCGGATACCTCCTAGCTATTGTTCTGGAAACCTGTGCCATCATCTTTTGTTTGGACGGGGAATTGATCAGAAGATCATTCAGATATGGGTAAACATGCACGGCTTCCTTCCTGAGACTGGCTACCAAGGGAATGAGGACTTTTGTGAATGTTCAAGGGGCAGATGACCGCCCGAATGGGAGGGCTCTGTACTGCAGGTGTAGGCCAGTGTAACAAAAACAGAACCATTTCCTGTTGGCCGGGTGAAGCGGGATGTGGAAATAGGCTTCCCTCAAGTCTAGAGATGCCAGCCAGTGCCCTTTGGTCAGGCTCTGACAAATAGACCTGAGGGTCTCCATCTTGAATTTTTGTTTGCGGACCCACTTGTTCACAAACGTCAAGTCTAAAACCGCCCTCCAGTCTCCCGACTTCTTTGGGACCAGGAAAATGATGGAATAAATGCCCTTGCCCCTGTTCTGTAGGGGCACTGACTCTACTGCCGCTATGGCCTTTAGCCTGACTATCTCTCTTAGCATCGCCTGGTGCTTGACTGGATTTTTGGAAGCAGGAGAGACGGTGAAAAAAATCTGTTGGATTCCTGCGGAACTTGGGGGAATAGCTGTGTAATACCACCTCCTTGACCCAGGCGTCTGAGACGGCCTGAAGCCTGCCTCCTACCTTCAAGGACCCAGTCCAGTCAGGAGTCCTGCTTGGACTGGGCGGAGGGGAAATTCCTGGGCCTCTGCTTTTCAAACCTTCGCTGTTTCTGTCCTCTAAAACGAAAAAGAGGCTTGCTATCCCTAGCTTCTGAAGGAAAAAAAAAATTTAACGGCAGCAGAGCTTCCACTTGTCTTAAAGCCCTGCTCTCGAAAAAATCTCCTCTTGGTTCCCAGTTGTTGCAGGGTTTTTGGTTTTACCTTATCAGAGGCTTCTGCGAGGACTTTGTCCAGACAGACCCCAAACAGCTTCTGGCCTTTGTAAGGCCCAGCCACCAGAGGAGTCTTAGCAATATTATCCCCAGAGCAGGCTCTGAGGCACAAGCGTCACCTTGCCGCCACTTTACTGGCTATGGATCTGGCCGCCCAGGAGAGAGCGTCAATGGATGCGTCTGCCATGAGGGCTATGGCCAGCAAAATTCTAGAAGTTAGGGTCCTTGACCTCCTATCAGAGATTTCAGGGTCTTGAACCTCTATGAACCATACAATCAAGGCTCTGGCTACGTAAGTAGTAATGATGTTTATGCGCAGCACCGACGCTGATGCATTGAAACTTTTTCTGAGGGCTGCATCGATTGCCTTATCTGTTGCATCTCTCAGATAGCAATCGCCCTCTGTGGGAAAAAGTGTCTGTCTGGCTAATGAGGCAGCAGCTGCATCCACCTTGGGACTCTTAAAGAACTCGCGGTTCGATGTCCGCTGCCTCCGGGCACTGCAGGGGTTCCTGTGTGTCACTGTCTTGCAATGCTCTGGAAATGTGAACACCCCCTTCAGCCATTGCTCTCGGAGGGGGAGGGGAAAGGCAGACGATGAGTAAGGTTTCTCCTCAGCAAAAAAGCGGGCTCTGGAGAGTCCGGGCACCACCTACCAAGAGCGGGGCGGGGGGGGGGGGGGGCAGCTGATCAAAAAGTCTCTAATGGGCCGCTGGAGACTAACTCGGTCCCATCAGCTCCCCTGCACCAAAGCTGCTGCTAAGGTGCTGCTCACCGGGGTGTAGCCACGCTTGTTCAGGGCTGCTGCAGAGAACAGAGGCACCCCCGATTAGTTCCCACCGAAACGAAATCTTTTCTTATTATTTTTCTTTCCTAAGATATAGCACTCCTGCCGGTCCTGAGGCAGAGATGAAACTGAGGAATGAAGCAGGGTAGCTCTCCTCACGCATGTGCAGAAAATTTTGTTACTCTGCCTCCTGTGGGTCATATAGGAGAACTAGCCATCAGGAGGACTGCCCAGGAAGCAGGGGGAGAAAGCATCTTTGCTTCTTTCATGGCATGCAAGACAAAACTGTAGCCTTAAGTTGCAATTTCCATGTTTTTTGGTGTAGGCCTGAATTTTCGAGGGACTTAAATTCTTTCTTAAACCAAAGGGTTTTTTCATGATAGAATGATGTATTCCATTTATACAGCAAAAGCATACATGGAAAAACCTTACAACTCATGCTTAGCTTTCATAATTCATTCTTTCAATGTCCCTTTCAATCATCTGATTGAGAACTGGCTCTCAATCAGCTGATTTAACAGCTGCTCCTGTAAGAGTGGGAGAGGCAGCCTGGTCTAATTGAGTACTGGTACGAACACATTTGTTCTGCTCCCTCCCTCACAACCCACATCTTCTGTCAGGCTTTCCCCTAGCTCCTCATCCCTGTAGACTTGTCACTGATGCTTCCTCTACTGTTATTGCATTCAGGGTCCCCTTCTCCCTGTAACTAAGCTAAGCATGTACACATTCAGTGTCTCAAGTTCATGAATGTTTGTCTGTCTCTCCCTATGTTCCTTCTCCCTTGCTTCTCCTACACTGTAAGCCCATTGGGGCAGGGACCTGTCTCTAATTAGTGATTGTTCACAGTGTGTAGTACATTGCTGGTGCTAAATTAATAATAATAATTATTATCCCAATCCTACCTCCGCCAAGCTCTTCATGGATTGAAATGGGAATGTGTGTGTCTGTCTTTCCCTGTGCTCCCCTGACCCATGCCCATCTTAGATTGTAAATCCACTGGGCAGAGATCTGTCTCCAAAAATCTGTGACTGTAAAACGCTGCGTATGCCTAGCAGTGCTATAGAAATTATTATTTAGTAGTAGTAGTAGTAGTAGTATGTGTTTCATTTTATTACCCACATTACTGAAATGCACAAAGCCTAATTTATGTTAGCAGTTAACTTTGAATATAGAAAGCAATATGTCCACTGAGCGCTGCTTCTGCCTGCATAAACTAATGCACCTAATAAAAATAAAGCATCGGCCGAGGTGAATTACAACAGCATGGTAATGAACAGCAAGACCTAGGCAAACCAGCCCCACCAGCTCTGAATCCCTGTGGAGGGGCTTGTTCCAGCCTGCAAGCAGTATTCCTGCCTGCAATTCCTGCCATCCATTTAGCAGCCTATGTGTACTCCTTGCTACATGAGTCTACATGTGTTGCTATCCACTCTTGCTACTAGGGTGGATAATGTGTGAAAATACTTTATGGTTCTTACAAACACAATTTGTTTTATCTACTCTCTTCTACATGGAGTTCATAAGCGCCATGGCTATGCTGTAGGCTTGATAGAGTCGAGACTCCTGGCTCAGGCACTGGCTCAATGAGCAAACATTGGCAAGTCACTTGTTTTTGTTGTCATCAATTAAATCCTTGCTCAACTGGGATATAGCTAAGCATAAGGTGTCCCTAGGAATGTTCCCACTATGAGCGCATACAGCAGGTTTGCCTTTTTAATTGCAGTGGGGGCACTCATGGCTCAGAGAGGGCCTGCTGTCTTCCTAAAACTGAACAGTCTTATTTTTTTGAAAAGGTATATTTGTAAAACTTTCTTCACTACCGAATATAATATTTAAGAACACCAATACTGGTCAGATGTGTTCAGAGTAAGTGCTTTCTAGAGTAGCAGACAAAGCTAAACACTTTTATTTTTTCAAGTAAAACCTAGACTAGTTCCTTACCACTGAAGAGGTCTCCTCTTCTTCCTTCCTGTGATGCCTATCAAGCACACTAGATATGATGTCATCGAGCTATAGATAGGATTGTGCCTCCAGCCTGTAACTTAACCTCTCATTAACTCTTCCTACAAATTCTCATGAGGCCAGATTCCTCCAGTGTGAATTTACAGGAAGTGAAATGACAAGGAAACTGTAAGATTTCAATGAAATATTGATTTAAGGACAAAGAGGGAGGATTATGCTTAGGGAACAAGCCAGGAAAGGAAAGAGTCTTTTGTAACAAAGTAACCACTCTCCCCAGCGTAATAAACAGGCTGTTATGCATCATCAATAGACTGCAGATGGACAGGGATAAGAATTTATTCATTCACTTTAGAGCATCGTAAAACCTTTCTGTAATGTTATCTGTGTGCTAATCTAGGCGGCCGAACTGAAAGGGAAATAGTTTAACTATGTGCTGTGAGAATCAGAGTAATGCAACAAAAAGTACTATCAGGACTCTGCCATAGAATGTGTCACCAATACTGCTACCGATCAAGGTCTGTGGCTCACATCAGGACTCCTATTCCTTTTTTACACAAAATGCACAGCTCAAACAATTTACTAGGGTCACCATATGCCGTACTAGGGTTGACAGAATATCCTTCAGTTTATATACAAAATTGTAAATAATTTTCTTTACTACTTCATTGCCAGCCCAAAATTGAAACGTGCTCATTTCAACAAGTATACATTTGCTACTATATAAACAAAACCACCAAATGGAGCCACGTTATGTGGAATGTATTAAAACGCAGGAAAAATATCTGGCAACAAAAACTGTAGAGAGAAAAAATATTCTCCAAGTTCCTAACACACACTGGATACCAGCATCCCTTGAATAGAACTAACTATTACGAAGTGGAGTAGTTACTTTGATTTAATTTAAGTTTACCTCTCTTTATCGGAACACGGCCTAACTTGGATATAGAGTGGAAAGACTTACCTTGCAGTGTTCGAAAACTGCATTTTCCTATCATGACACTGTTATATTGAGTTAAACTCACGTTCTGGTGGATCAGAATTTTGTGTGATCTGTTGTATGATGTGGCCCGGGCTCAAAAGACAGATCTTCAATATCTTACAACGTGAGGCAACCCCTAAAAAAACCTCTCAGACTCAGGAATTGTAGGTGGAAGTTCCTTAAATCCCCATCTATGGTTAGCTACTCAGTTGCTCAACTTGCTATTCCACATGGAACAGTACCTTGGGAAAAGTTGTACTTGAAAAGGGTGTGTCCAATTGAGAGGGAGACTCAATGAAGTCAGACATCTAACGAAGATAATATGCAGCTTTTGGGGAGTCACTCAGAGTCATAGTTTCTTCTATTAGGTGCCTGAATTGGCGGGTAGGGTTGGTTAGCTGTATTTGGATAGCTATAAATAGAATGCATGTTCTAAATTAGCTGGGATCCCCATCCCATCCATTTTCCCCCTGCAGAAGTGCTAGTTAATAGACTCAAAAGCCAGAAACCACAAGAGAGTGTGATTCAGATGAGAAGGGTCTCCCTTAGCCACTGTACTGATCCAAAGCTTATTATTGCATTTAATAGGACTCATCTGTTTTAAAAACTGCTTGCTCAAAATCCTCAAAAAGAACATGCGCACACTATTGTTTTGGCTAGCAAGCCCATTTCAGTTCAAAATAGGAACAGTTCCCGTGAGTCTTTCCACTGCCCAACATTTATTGTATTTCCTCAGGTTATAAAACTGCAAATGAATTCACAGATATTAAAAAGAGAGAGAAACTTAAAATCACTGGAATGAGTCGAGCACCAAGTCTACACAGGTGCTGCACAAACAGGCCAGCTGAACACCCTTGCTATTCCAGTCCGGGGCTTCTCATAAATGAAGGTTGATAATCATGCCTGATTATGTCAAGCTGCACAGTTATTACCATGTGATGTGCAAAACTGAGGGCTTGAATGAGACTGGACAGTTCATCCTATTCACAACCTAGGTCACAGGACTCTGGCCCATGGAGGTGAAAGACCAGGTAAAGAGTCGAGCTGCACTGTGTCAGGACCTCCAACACATACTTTGACTTGTTGATCAACAGAAAATCCCCACTGTCAGCTCTATTTTTAAAAATGTGGTTTTAACAGTTTTCTTTAGCCTCAATGTTTTATTCCGAATCTGCTACAGCAACACAAACTATTGGAAAATGTTTATAGTGGATGCTAGCGCACATTTCAAGTAATGCCATTATTTGATAAATAACTTTCTGAAAATATCCTCCTAAAAATTACAGCTGCCAAATTAAACAATGACACTACGTAGTACACACATTGTAATGTAGCTTCTGGGCATCTTTTGCACAGAGTTATTAAAGTTTGAACTTGTATAACAGTATGCAACTCAATATCCTGCTAACTTACTCAGGCTACTCTTTGGGGGCTAATTAAGCAAACATGAAATTCAGCTCATCCAAAGCATAGCTAGGTTTTGCCTCTAAGATACCTATGTGCATTGGTGGCCTGGATTGTTTAAATACTGAATAACTAGAAGCTAAAATGACAGCGTTAGTGTTTTCCCTGAGCATCAATCTCTAGAGATCAATATGAGTGCTTCTGAATGGAATCCAATGAGGAAAGAGTTTTACATAATTCTTCCAATAAATTTCTTACATATTCAACAGGCTTGAGGAACTTGATTGTTGCTGTTGGGAAGCCACAGGAAGTGAGGTCAGTGTAAAGGCCTTCTTCCAGCAAACACTGATTATCAGCCATTTCCCCTTGGTAATACAGGAGCCAACTGGAAGAATAAATGTAACAAAAGTTTAACTGTTGCAGCAGGATAGCAAATCCAAATATTCCTCAAATTCAATATTTTTCTAGGGAATGAATGGTGGTGGTGTTTTGTTTTGTTTTTAAAATAAAAATAAAAATAAAAATAAAAAGGCATTCTAAAAAAAAGGTGGAGCAGCAGAAGTCCAAAATTAAAGCATATGATATAATCTTAGCTCTGGTGCGAATGGGCATTAACAGAAGGCATATTGTTTTACGGTGTCACTGAAATGCAGTAAAACACCTAAATGCAGATTCAAAACCACAGTAATTGTATAAGATTTTCATAAGGAAATCGAAGTTTCCATTCTATCATAAAAAAGATAGTTGTCAAAGACAACTGCAAAAAAAGGGCATAAAACAAGATGAAGCATAACAAAGTTCTGACTATATCGGACTATTTTAAATCTAATGTAGATTTTTAAAATGGTGGTGGGTAGAACTCACTTACCATCCCCGGAGAACCTTAAAAGAGCAAGGCATGAATGATGTAAAGTCAGAAACTTCTGTTGTGAAATCTATACATGATCCTTGGAAATGTACATTACTGAAAGCTTTGAGCTATAAGGAAAAAAGAAATAATGACAAGAAAATATTATTACTACTACTATAAGCAGAGACAGCTCTAGCCATAGGAATATGTCAGTTCAAGAAGTATCCCAAATCCTGATGTACTCAAGATCTTGCAGCATCCAGCAGTGTATTTTCTAGTAATTACATGCCTCACACAGGCTTTGAAGTATGAGGCTAAAGAGAGAGACTGGAATACCTGACAAATGGAACAAAATTATTAGGGGGAAAAATACTATCCAGAATGTCTTCCTGAACACAAAGTAGCACTGTTTAAGTGCCATCAAAACCTAAAAAAATTCCTACATGAAACATTCCTATACAAATTCTTACAGGAATGATACACAGTTACCATGTTCTTTTCCATTTCAAGAACACTGGATTATTAGAACAAGGGTACTTGTATATATATTTTGTGTGTTTTTAATATGGTTCTTATTTTGTAAGCTACCTTGAGCCTTAGGAGAAGGACAGGGTGTAAGAATGAATGAATACATGCAGAACAGGGTTGTTAGCTGCACCTACTCTCTGTGTGTGGCATCTGACAACTAATCATGGTTTGCTTGTTCTCAGAGCGCTAGCACCATTTCACAATCCACTTGAGTCTTGTATCCCAGTAGGATTATTAGCCTACAACTAGAGCTGAAAAGGGTAGCTAATTTGCTACCCACAGGTAATATACAAAATTCCAGGTAGTCTGTTGGGTGCCCAACTGATACCAAATTCAAATTGCTAACCAGGAATTACTGTTACGAGTTGCCAATTTTCTGTTTTACTGTCCCATTCTGGCTTATGGTTATGCTTTTTCATGTTTCTGAATGTTCCTGACTATTTTCCTACTCAGTACATGGTGGAAACAGAAAACAGTAAATTCAGTAATGGAAATAGTATTTTGGTAAATTGTCAGCCTGTCAGGCACTAATCAGGTACTGATTAGTACCAGATGTTTCCAAGTTGAGACAGGTACCATAATTTTGCCAGCGGCATACCCATTTTTGCAGATACTCGTTTCAGCTCAGTCTCTACCTACAACAGAACCTCCATAACCAGAAAACTACTATTAAGGGGGATCTGGATAAGAGAATGCACTGTGCTCACTGTTGATGGGTGATATGACCAACTTTCATCAGATGTTATGAAAGCTGTGCCATACCATAGAGATCGCTGGAAACTACTTCCATTTATTTCTTGTCTCATAACTGAGACTAGACATCCAGTAACCACTATATAAAATTCATTCTAAGGATGCATAGGATCCAAGAGTCTTCATACAACTTCTGTTTCTCCTAAACTCTTACTCCAGAACAAAACTGGAGCGCACAGCATTTCATGGTTCCAAGGCATGCAGGCGAGACACCACAGGTGCTATTCAGCTCCCACTGAAGAATTTAGCCACTGACTTCAGTGAGGGCTGGATTATGCCCTAATTCTGCTCTGAGTGTCACCTACTCCTCCTTGCCCCAAAATGGTTCTTCTACGTACTGAGGAAAAACATAAATATTATGAAGTGATTTTAAGGAAAAACTCAGGGTCTTTTTTAAAAAAAAATATAAAAATATATGTTAGTTTCTGTTTCAAAGAAAAAAGGTTAGATTCTGCTCATATGTGATACACAATTGTGGATCAGGGAAAACTAGACAACCACCTGTGATCTACACACTGCAACTTATTTTCCCCACAACTGACTAAGTTATTCGGTTCTTATATTGAAATATAGGGTAAGGCCACACGAGACACTATCCCACACTGGGCAACCTTACCCCCACATTAATCTGTGATGCAATGTACCATATGGCCATCAACTGTCAGATGTTCACCCATTTCTGCCCTGGGTCAGGCAGCTGGCTGCTATGTGATGCATTGGCCGGAGAAGGACAGTAACACATTGTGTGTTACTGTTGCCGCACATGGGCCAAGGTTAACCAACATGGGATAACAGGCTGCCTCCCATGTGGCCGGGCCCACATAGCTCTGCCCCGCAGCAAGACCCACTGTTTGCCTTTCCTGCATGTCTAGGTTACAGCTGGGGACAGGATAGCGGGTGGAGCAGGGCTGCACGCCCATGTGGACAGTCGCTTGGCCTACCCCGGGGTGTGGTGGGACTTGTAACAGTGGCCCACCCATCCGGTTGCCCCGCGCATGTGGGGAGGGGGCAGATAGTTTGGACTGCTCTTCCCACCAGCCCAAAGTGTGGCGTTTGCATTTGCCTTCCCTGGGGCAGGTGGGGGATTGGGTCTGCCCTTTCTCGTTTGGCTTTACCCATAGACTACAGATGTATTATTTTCATCTCAGAAAAATTTACAAAGGAAGGCAGTATTTCCTTCATTTTGCTGAATGGGGAGAATAGACACAATGGTTTTGTGATTTGCCCTAGGTCACACAGCTAGTCATGGACTACTGAAAAGATAATTGGTCACCTACCTTGGAGAATTCTTTTCTCCTCTGCTATGCAGACAGTCCTCTGTCTGGGTAGCTCTACCTTGACAGGCAGGAGGCAGAAGAATCAGAAGACCTTTACTGCGCATGCGCCTCCTGCGCTACCCTCATCACGCACGACAATCAGTTCCAAAGCAGAGGACCGGCAGCCTTGTGTTGACCACCAAAAAACCCCAACACCCAAGAGGCTGTCTTAGGGCTAACTGATCAACAAAAAACATCTATAACAGGTTATAATCCTGTGAATGCAGGAAGGAGAAATCCAAACGGGATCCTTATCCACTATGCATCTAGAAGCGATAAACAATTCCCTTTTGCCCCCGATCTGTTTCTGGGTGGGTCCGGAGGACTGTCTGCATAGCAGAGAAGAAAAGAATTCACCAAGGTAGGTGACCAATTCTCTTTTCTCCCCCTGCCACAGACAGTCCTCCGACTGGGATATACCCAAGCCTTCGAGATCCTAAGGGAGGAAAGAGACAGGCCCAGGCGAGTCCACTACTGCCTGCAGCACTCTCCTCCCAAACGCCGCCTCAGCTGATTGGTAAGCATCGATTTTATAATGTTTGACAAAAGTGTGAATGGACGACCCAGTTGCTGCCCTACAGATTTCGTCATATGAAGCTCTCGCCTTGAAGGCATACGAGGTGGCAGCTCCTCACAGAATGGGGCCAGATTTGAAGAGGAGGAACCTTACCCTTGGCCCTGTATGCCTCGATAATGGCATGATTTACCCATTTTGATATCAATGATTTTGAAGCCTTTGTACCCTTTATGGATGATCGTAAATTAACCAATAGTGCAGTTGATTTATGAAAACCTTGAGTTCTCACTAAATAGATCTTAAGAGCCCTACGCACATCTCATGTGTGCCATAATTTCTACCTTGGATGCACAGGATTGGGACAGAAGGATGGAAGGATGATCTCCTGTGATCTATGAAAAATGGAATTATACTTTGGTAAAAAAACTAGATCAAGTCTGAGTGTAACTGACTGTTTGTAAAAAATGCAGAAGTTATCCTCCACTGAGAGCGCCCCCAGTTCTGACATCCTTCTGGCTGAAGTGACTGCTATTAGAAAAGCCACTTTCAACGATAGCATATACAGTGATACCTGTGTCAAAGGCTCGAAAGGAGACCTTGTCAAGGCGTCAATAACTAGGTTCAATCTCTATGAAGGGCATCTGTGCACTATTGGAGGGGAAAGGTGCCTAGCATCCCTCAAAAATTGACAGATGTGTTTATGAGCAGTAACATCTCCTCTGGACAGAGTGGATAAAACAGAGTTTAAGGCCGAGACCTGCCTGGCTAAAGTATTATATTTTAGACCCTTATCCAGCCCTGCTTGTAGAAACTCCAATATCTGTGCAATGGAAGGATTACAGGGGTCTAGGCCCCTGTCCAGGGCCCATAGAGCAAACAATTTCCAGGTTGCCCTGTATGATCTCCTAGTAGCCAGTCGTCTGGCTGCTAATAGGGTTTTGAGCACTGCCCCCAAATAACCCCTTTTTTGGAGGGCTAGGCTTTCAATTTCCATGCTGTCAGTTTTAGCACCCCAGGATTCTCGTGAAGTAGGGGACCCTGCGAGAAAAGGGTAGTAGCTCCCTCAAGGGTAGTAGAAATAGTTCTTCTAGACTCAGTTCCCTGAGGTCTGAGAACCATGGACGTCTGGGCCACCAAGGGGCTACTAGGATTACTTGAGCCCTTTCCCTTTTTATCTTTGCCACTATTCTCACTAGTAAGGGAAAAGCGGGGAAGGCATACATAAGACCCGGAGGCCACGACTGGTTGAGAGCATCAAATGTCGTGACTCCCGGACGCCCCGCAATGGTCATGAAACGCTCCACCTGAGCGTTTTCCTTGGAGGCAAACAGATCTATGACCGGGTATCCGAACCTTTCCGTAATGCGGAGGAAGACCTCCCTGTTGAGGGTCCACTCATACAGGTCCACCTCTTTCCTGCTGAGCCAGTCTGCCTAGAGATTGTCCCTTCACTTTATGTATAGCACCTTCAGTGAAGCCACATGAGACTGGGCCCACCTGAAGAGCATCGAGACCTCGATCCTTCCTGGTGATTTACATAGGCTTTTGCTGTTATACTGTCCATGTAAATGAGGACATGAGCCCCGAGGAGGAGGTGCGACAATTGTTGTAGTGCCAGACGGATGGCTCTGAGCTCCAAGAAGTTTATGGGTCTTGAACGATCCTTCGTGGCCCAATGGCCCTGAACATACTTTCCCTCCATGTGAGCCCTCCAGCCGCTGAAACTGGCGTCAGAAGTTACTATCTTTCAATTGGGCTCTGTTAGCAGTACCTTGTTTATGAAAATAGTTGGGTTTAACCACCAAGACATGGAGGTTTTTATGTGTGTGGGAATTGGAACCCAAAGGTTTCCCCCTAGTGTGAGTTCTCGTTGGAAAGGCTGCAGCAGCTGTTGCAAGGGTCTTAGGTTGCAACGTGCCCACTGGAACTGCCGAGAGCATGATATCATCAACCCCAGCAGTCTTGCTAGAGACTTTAGTCTCAGTCGCTGGCTGGCCTGGACCAGGCGAATCAGAAACCGAAGTTTCTCCTGTCTCTGCTCTGGCACAAGCATGGTGTCTAAAGAAGTATCTATGAGAACTCCCAGATGTTCCAGTCTGTGAGTTGGGGTTAGGTGGCTCCTGGCTAGGTTTGTCACAAAACCATGTGCCTCGAGGTAAGCTATTACTCCGGTCACATCCCTGACAGCCCTCTTGAGACGGGGATCTGATCAGGATATCGTCCAGGTAGGGGAACACGTGGATCCCCTTCTTGCGGAGAGTTGCTATCAGGGTGATTAGGACCTTGGTAAAGGTTCTTGGGGCTGAAGAGAGGCCAAAGGGGAGGGCCCTGAATTGCCAATGAGCCCCTTTGAATGCGAACCGGAGCCACTGTCTGTGGGCCGGGAGAATGGGGATGTGTAAGTAGGCCTCCTTCAGATCTATGGAGGTCAGCCAATCTCCCTTGAAGAGACTTTGGCAAATGGAAGTGACCGATTCCATTTTGAATTTTTATCCATTTGTTTAATAGTTTTATGTCTAGTACCACCCTCCATTGTCCCGTCTTTTTTGGGACCAAAAAGATTATTGAATATAGACCCAGGCCTCTTTCTACCGCAGGGACCTCCTTTATAGCTTTTATGGATAACAGCCTGCTTATCTCTGATGACATCGCAGCCACTTTTTGAGGATTTTTGGAAACAGGGGAAGGAAGGAATCTGCTCCTTGGTAGTCCTCGGAGCTCTAGAGCATAGCTGTATTCTACAAACTGCAAGACCCAGGCGTCTGAGATTGCACTTTCCCAAACTCTGTAAAAAAGTAAGTCTTCCCCCTATGTCTCCCTCCCCTTGCGAGTCATGCCTGCTTGGCCGACTGTGGGTTAGGTGGTTTTCGCTGTCTGCCACGGTCAGGTCTGCGCTGGCTCTGCCCCCTGAACAGAAATGGCTGCCTGGTATATTCCCTCTCTGTAGGCTGATTGTGTTTGCGAAAGGAACCATAAAACTCCTTGAATTTAAAGGTTGGAGCTCGAAAAGGCCTTCTTTTTGCTCCAAATTGTTGTAAGGTTTTTGTCTTAGTCTTGTCATTGGCTTCTGTCAAAACCTTATCCAAGCAAGTTCCGAAAAGTTGAAAACCTTTGTAAGGACCTTCTACCAATAGGGTCTTTGCAGTGGAATCGTCCTGCCAGGACCTCAACCAGACCCTCCTTCTAGCCACTACTGGCAAGGAAACCGCCCAAGCTGACCATGAAAGGGCATCTGTAGTGGTATCAGCCAGGAGGGCAGTAGCCAACATGACGCGAGAAGAAAGAACCCTGGATCTTTCCTCTGAAAGGTTAGAAGACTGCATCTCTTGTAGACATGCCAAATTGGCCCTGGCTAAATATGATGATAAAATATTTATACGTAGGGAATTGGAAGAGGTGTCTAGCCCTTTTCTGAGGGCTCCCTCGATGGCCCTATCTGATGGGTCTTTTGGGAAACAATCCCCTTCTGTGGGAAACACCGTCTGTCTCGCCAGCGAGGCAGCGGCTGCATCCACCTTGAGGTTCTTGAACAATCCTTCTTTTTTTCTACAGAAGGTATAAAGTGCTTCTTGAGCCTTGTTCATTCTACATGACTTGGCTGGGAGTTTCCATTCTGCCAAGACTAGCATTTCGAAAGCTCTGTCCAGCGGAAGACCAGCATCCCTGCCTAGCACCGAGGGGATTAGCTGACGTTCATCCTCCTCAGAATCTGATGACTGATCCTTTTTTGATTTTTCCTTTATGGAAAGGGTTTTAATAACCTGCGCCATTAGCTCCTCCCTGAGACTTAGTGGAAATTGCCTTTCCTGGTCCCTGTTTGAGAGAGTGGTCTCCTGCCATTCTCCCTCTTCCAGCTCAGAGGGATGAGACCCCGAGTCGAGATCGGAGTTTGAACACGGGGTCTGTATAGCAGCTGCTGCAGACATAGCCCACTCTCCTTCCCCCGCCGAGCTAGTGTGGTCAGAAGACTGAGGAGAGTCTAATAGGTGGGAAATAGCGCCCCTGTGGCCCTCTGGGATTTTCCTGCTTTTTTAAACTGCCTCTTCTTAGGCAGTGTGGCCTTCTCCCCCACTTGGAGGACTGTCTGCATAGCAGAGGAGAAAAGAATTCACCAAGGTAGGTGACCAATTCTCTTTTCAGTAGTCCATGACTACCTAGGGCAAATCACAGAACCATGTGTGTCTTATTCTCCCCATTCGGCAAAATGGAGGAAATACTCCTTGAAAGGAGATGTCAAGCCTCCCATTTGTAGTCCCCCACTCCCAGAATACCACTGTCCTAATAATATGCATCTTGTGACAGCTTCATCAAGACAGAGACACAATAAACTGCAAAAAAAGGTGTTTCTGAAAACAGGAAAAAAAGAAGCAGCTGAGAAGCAAGATTTGATGTTTCTGCCTTAACTAAAAAAAACTTGATTTAAGGGATAAGTTATTGGAATATTTTAAAAGACTATTCACAGTGAGTTTAGAAAGTAGAACAAGTTGCTAAGTTACCATAAGCAATTATTTCTGGCAGTGCTTTTGTAAATCACTTACTTTGGCAATATTAATATAGCAGTGAAGTGCACTCTTCTTCCATAGCTTCAGTACAGAAATCCTACATTATCTCAAGATTGCAATCTTATTAACCCTTCCAACATTTTTTCCTATAGAAAAAGTGCTTTCCAGTTATTACAGAGCAGTATAGTATGCAGATCTGTACACCAGAAGGCAACAATAAAAAAATGTTCTCGGATATAAAAATCATTGTCAATAAGCAAGAATGGGAATTTAAAATGTGCAGATGCACTTACTGAATACAGGTTCAGTACTGGTGATGGGTGAATTTCTGAAAGCCTGAGGAAGCTCCCAAAAGTTCAGATGTTATATTAACTGCATTAATTTTCCTGTGCCTGTATAATTAGTCACGGGCACTCATGAGAACAGCTTTTCTAGAAATATTTTGAAAGAATAATGGGGAGGAAGAGAGGAATTACAGCTGTTTGAAACCTTAGAAAACAATTTGATTCGGTACCAGTTTAATTCTCGTTCAGTTGTTTTATCTGAAATAGCTTCCTAATCACTGCTCAGTTCCCATGTGAAATTTCTTCAGAGTGCCAAGTGAATAGGTTTGGCAAGAAATCAGTGTTTAAGATTAAAATAATAAACCAATTATGTCGCTAGACATGAAACATTTCCTGCAGATCTGCCTTAAGCATAAAATTTTGAACATGCTTGAAGTTGAGCTGCTCTAAGTAACACAATACGTTTACGTGCTGTGGTGTCTGCTTGTATACCGCACACATATAAGCAATCAAGGCACTTAAAATTCTAGCCAGACAACAGGATTTTCAACTGAAGATTTTTCAGCTTTGAGCAGCTCTATTTATCAAAACACTGTTTCATTCCATTATTTCCCCAACTCTTTATCAAAGATGACAGTGCATGAATGAAAACTCAACTGGACTGCTGTTAATATTCCAGGGAACAGGGATCAAGTGCAGAGATAGAATTTATAACTAATGTTGCTCTGCGGAGAAAAAAATGCTACACGACGCAGGAGACTAAAGAAGTCAGCTAAAACTAAATTAATTGAGATCTGTCTTGCTGGATGGGAACATTTCAGTGGGAAAGGATTCTGAAGGAAAGAGGTTTTCAACTTTAGAAAGATTATATGTAAGTAGGTTGCTATGGCTATAAATAATGATTGTAAAAGATGAAACCAAATAAAACCTTTCTGAAACTAGAAGCTGCTGCACCAAGGGCCATCTGATAATGACAGTTTGTCACAATGTCACAAACGAATGCTTCTATCTATTATTATTAAGTTCACTAGTCAGAGTTCTTCTGTGTATCGTCATTTGCTTGTATTGTGTATGTTCAGGTCAAGCTCAGTGCACATGTGTGGTGGAAAGCAAGCTGAGCAGTTTGGAAACAAAAATTGGTCACCTACCTCGGTGAATTTGTTTCTGTTCTGTCACACTGTCAGTGCTCTGCACGGGTAGCTCTGTGTATGGTCGACAGGAAGCAGAAGAAGAAAAATCCTCATGCGCATGCATGGAGCTGCCCCCATTCAGTTGAAAACCAAGCCGAGGGCCGTCTCCTCATTCCTGCAATTCTTATGCACATTCATTAGTATATGTCCTCCACACTTCGGTGTTACGGACCTAACTTTCTTCATGAACTTATTAACTAACCCTTAACTGTTATGTAACTAAACTGAAACTGAACATCCCTACATGCTCACCCCGTCTAGATTAATGCTGTTTGACAGGGAGGGCCGGAGCACTGACAGTACGACAGAACAGAAACAAATTCACCAAGGTAGGTGACCAATTTTTGTTTCTCCTTCTGTCTCCTGTCAGTGCTTCGCACGGGATGTATCCGAGCTCCAAATTATGGGTGGGAGCAAACAGCCCTGGGAACGTCCAGAACTGTCTGCAAGACCCTCCTGCTAAACGCCGCATCAGCGGACTTAAAGAAGTCTAATTTATAATGCTTCACGAAAGTATGCAATGAGGACCAGGTTGCCGCCTTGCAAATTTCGTCATACGACGCCCTAGCCTTAAAGGCGTATGATGTGGCTGCGTCTCTAACAGAGCGTGCCCAGATCTGTAACAGAGGGACCTTATTCTTTGCCTTATAGGCTTCTATAATGGATTGCTTAACCCATTTCTATATTAATACCTTCGAGGCCTTCCTACCCCCGTAGCTAGGTCTGATATTAATGAAGAGGGCCGAGGTCGACCTCAAGGCCTGGGTCCTTTTAAGGCAGATTCTCAAAGCCCTTCTGACATCCAGGGTGTGCCATATTTTTCCCCTGGGATGCACAGGATTGGGGCAGAAAGATGGCAGGATTAGTTCCTGAGACCTATGGAAAGTCGAATTCACCTTGGGGATGAAGGCCTCGTCGACTCTAAGGGTAACCGTCTGGTCCCCCAAAACACAGTAATTGTCATCCATAGACAAGGCTCCCAACTCAGAAACCCTGCGCGCTGATGTCACTGCCACTAAAAATACCACCTTAAGGGTCAACATGTATAAGGACACATGGCGGAGTGGTTCGAACGGAGCTCTAGTAAGGGCATCTAGGACTAGACTGAGGCTCCATGAGGGGCATCTATGTATTACTGAAGGGCAGATATTACGAGCTGCTCGCAGGAACTGTCTTATGTTTCTATGGGGAAAAACTCTCCTAGAAGAAATTGATTGTAAGACAGAAGCAATAGCAGCTGACTGGCGAGCCAGTGTGCTCGGTCTTAATTCTTTTTCTAACCCTTCCTGGAGGAACTGAAGGATTAATTGTACCCCTGCCTGAGACGGGTCTATGCCTCTTTCCCCTGCCCACCTGGCAAATGTTTTCCAGGTAGAGCTATAAGCTCGTCTGGTGGCCGGGCGTCTAGTCTGTTGTAAGGTGGCTAGAACCACCTCTGAATAACCTTGAGCTCTCAGGGCTGCGCGCTCAAGAGCCACGCTGTCAGACTTAGAATGGGGAGATTGCTGTATAGGAAGGGACCCTGTATCAGGAGGTCCTGTCTTAGTGGTAGGTGTATTAGACTGGTTTGACTCTGCTGTACTAGATCTGAAAACCAGGGTCTCCTTGGCCACCATGGTGCCACGAAGACTACCCGGGCCCTTTCCCTGATAAGCTTGGCTATTGACCTCGCTATGAGAGGAAACGGAGGAAATGCATAGAGTAGACCTCTCGGCCAGTCCTGGTTGAGGGCATCCACTGCTTGTGCTTTTCCGTCTGCTGTCATTGCCATATACTGGGGCAGTTGAGTGTTGCTTCTGCTTGCGAACAAGTCCATTACTGGGTGTCCGAAGTGCTCTATCAGGGACTCGAATACCTCCGGGTGCAGTTGCCATTCGTGTGGCTCCAGTGTCTGACGACTCAGCCAGTCCGCTTGGAGATTCTCTGTCCCTTTGATATGTTGAGCCTTCAACGATTGTAGGTTGTTCTGTGCCCACGTGAAGAGTTTCACTGCCTCGCGTTGGAGTGCGAGGGCCCTGGACCCCCCCTTGATGATTGATGTATGCTTTCGCAGACATGTTGTCCGTGTAGACAAGAACATGTTCAGGGCCTATGGCGTGGCTCAGCTGTTGAAGGGCCAGGCGGACCGCTCCGAGTTCCAGCACACTGATGTTCTGAGCAAGGTCCGACTGGGACCATAGCCCCTGTACGGATGTGGATCCCATCTGAGCTTCCCATCCTGTCAGACTGGCGTCCGTGGTAATGTTCACGCGACTTGGTTCGGATAGTGGCACTCCCGTTTTGAAGGTTTCTGGGTCTGACCACCAAGACATTGATTTCATGAATCCTCGTGGAATGGTGACCCACGGATTGAGACCTGTGGTGAGCTCTAATTGCATAGGCCTCAGCAGCTGTTGCAAGGGGCGAAGGTGGAATCCAGCCCATTGTACCGGTCTGGTGCAGGAAACTAATAGTCCCAATAGTTGGGCTAGGTACATTAATCTTGCTCGTTGTTTGTTCCTGAGGCTCTACAACACTGACCTGATGCGTTGTTGTCTGGCTGACGGGATGTACGCGTTGCCTGAGGAAGTATCTATTACAACCCCTAGGTGTTCTAGTCTGTTGGAAGGTACTAGGTGGCTCTTCTCCCTGTTTACCAGGAATCCATGGTTCTTGAGGTATGTCATCATTTTGTGTAGTTCCATCAGGAGTTTTTCATGCGAGTTCGCCCGTAGAAAAAGATCATCGAGGTATGGGTAAACATGGACCCCGTCCTTCCTGAGGTTCGCCACCAATGGAATCAGGATTTTGGTGAAGGTCCTCGGGGCAGACGAAAGGCCGAAGGGGAGTGCCCGGAATTGGTAATGTTCTCCTTGGTAACAGAAGCGGAGATATAAGTGGTGTGGTTCCCATATTGGCACGTGGAGATATGCGTCTCTGAGGTCTAGGGATGACAGCCAATCCCTGCTCCTGATGGCCTGACAGATGGAGGAAACTGTTTCCATCTTGAAGCGGTGGTATCGGACTGCCCTGTTCAGTCTCTTCAGATCTAACACCACCCTCCAGCCTCCGGACTTCTTGGGGACAAGGAATAGGATCGAATATAGGCCCAAATTCCTTTGATCTGTGGGCACTGGTTGTCAAGAGCCTTTGAATTTCCCCCAGCATTGCCGAGTGCTTGAGTTGGTTTGCTGATCTTGGCGATATGATGAAGCCCTGGGTGGGGGAACCTTTTAGTTCTATGTGATAACTGCTTCTGACACAGTCGAGAACCCAGGTGTCGGAGACTGACTGCTCCCAGGCTGCTGAGAAAAGCTGAAGCCTGCCTCCTACTTCCAGAAGCCCTGGATAGTCATGCCTCTGTTTTTCTCTGGGGTTGGGAAAAGGCTTTTGGTCGTTGTCTGCCCTGTCTGAAGTCTTGACCTCTACCTCCCCTTCTGGGGTTAAATCTATTAGGCTGGTCAAATCGGAATTGGCCTTGTCTCCTGAATATGCCATAGCTGGGACCAGAGCCTCCCCTGGATCTATATGCAGGGGTACGAAAAAGATTCTTCTTAACCCCCATCTGCTGTAGGGTCTTTTGTTTTGTTTTATCATTTGCGTCAGCCAAGACAGCGTCTAGGCAGATTCCAAACAACTTCAGTCCCTTATAGGGAGCTGCTGTGAGGAGGTTGTTCGCGGTTGAGTCCCCCTGCCATGATCTAAGCCATAGCTTACGCCTTGCTGTGACTGAGGAGGCCACAGATCTGGCAGTCCATAGCATAGAATCCATGGTGGAATCTGCCAAGAAGGCAGTCGCTAAGTTGATTCTGGCCGCGAGTACCTGTGCCCTGTTGTCAGATATGTGGGTGCTCTGGGCCTCTTGGGTCCACGCCAGCAAGGCTCTAGCCACGTAAGATGAAACCACACTAATTCTCATGGAGGTGGCTGAATAATCAAGACCCTTTCTCAGTGATGACTCTATTCCCCTGTCTGTGGGATCCTTGGGGAAGCAGTTCCCCTCTGTGGGGAATACTGTTTGCTTTGCCAAAGACACTGCAGCTGCATCTATTTTAGGGTTCTTCAACAGAGGCTCCTTCTTACGCGACAGTGAGTATAGGGAGGCCTGGGTTTTGTTCATTCTTTGATTCTTTTCCGGCTGCTTCCATTCCCCCAGAATCAATTTTTCAAATGCTTTATCTAAGAGGACCCCCATTTCTTTGCCGTGATACAAAGGAAGGTACTCTCGCTCTTCTTCCTCCTGGGAATCAGAGGAGGCCTCCTTCAGGGGCTTCTCTACTAGCTTCAGGGTCTTAGTAACCTGAGACACAAATTCACTCCTGCATGACAGGGGAAATTGTCTCTCTCTGTCCCTGGGGTCCTGTACCTCCCGAGGAAGCGAGTCCTCCAGGTTCTCCCACTCCTGCCCCGAATCGGGGTCCGATTCTGAGGCCAAATCTGCGTATGAAGACTCCCTAGGCCTCTTTGGTTGTGATTCCCCCCCACTCTCCTCAGCCGAGTGGTGAGGGGATCTCAGTAGCCTAGCCATGTAGCCCCCTGGTGGCCTCTTGCCTTTCTTTGATTTACTCGGGGCTTTTCCCGCCTTTGGCTCTGCAGCGGGGGGAGGGGCAGGGTTGTTGTCTGCCTTGCCCTGCAATTCCCATAGCCGGTCCAAGGATTGCTGGATCTGTGCCATGGCTGTCGTGAGGGAGGCTATGTCTGCAGGGGGATCACCCTGTACTGGTGCTGGCTGCACTGCTCCAATCTCTATTACTCCTTCCATTGCCCCCTTTGTAGTTCAAATAAAACGAACGGGAGAGGAGGAGTGAGAAGAGGCACGGGGCTGCAAGTTCGGCTGGAGCTGTCGCTCTGTCTCTGTGGGCCGGAGGGGAGTGGGGGAGGAAACCCTCAGGCCCTGGTGGGCCGTACTCACTGTTACCGCAGCTGGCTGCCAGGCATGTTGCGCGGCGCCCGTTCCAGGTATTAGGTGGAGCTCAGGTCCCTGAGATTCCCCGGTGGAGCAGACGCGGCCAGATCTCAAGCGTCTCCTGGTTCCCAGGCAGTGGCGTGGCAACCAAAGCTTTCTCCACCTCGTTGCTCCCTGGTTCCCAGGCGTATTGCGCGGCAACACTAGGGAGAG
>QEPC01015114.1:1893224-1913240 GCA_003113815.1 Sphenodon punctatus | reverse complement strand
GTTAGACCCCTTGTCTCTCCCTCTGTTCCCCTTCCTAAGTCTCTCCCCCAGCTCCTGTCTCTCAGATTGTAAGCCCTAGGGGCAGGGACCATGTCTATTTTATTACTTTGTAAAGTACCAGGTACACTGCTGGCGCTATATAAATGTTTGTTAATAATAATAATAATAAATTAAAATACAATAAAATCAGTTTAAAAGAGGAGAGTATAGAGGAGAAGGGGACCGGGAGTAAAATAAGGGAACAAACTAAGGGAATGAGGAGCTAGGGAAAGCCAGATGGAAATGTACGTTTTCAGGAAGGATTTGAAGGCTGGAAAGGAGCAAAACAATGTATTCACTGAGGGAGTTCCAAGCATAGGGGGCAGCATGGGAGAAGGGGGCAAATACGTCTTGAGGAAATGACATCTCCGGGGTGTGCGACAGTAGTGGCAGAGGAGAAGCAGAGCTCCTTGCGGGGAATTTAGCAGGAAGCAAGTAGAGAAAAACAAGAGTGGGCAAGGCCATGAAGGGCCTTATTGGAGGAGCTCGTGTTGAATGAACTGGAGGGCCTTCACTGAATGAAGTGGAGGAAGAATGGAGGAGGGCTGAACATGAAGAAAGAAGCAGGTGAATTCGATAACCTTGGCAGTGGAGTTGTGAGAGGGGTAGAAAGAGAGTGGGGACAGCCAGTAAGGAGAAGGTTGCAATAGTCAAGGTGAGAGAGGACTAGAGTCTTGACAGTGGAAAAAGTAGGGATAGGCCAGATTTTAGCAATGTTGTGCAGGGAGAGGCAATAGCACTTAGCAACAGATTGGATCTTAGGAGCAAGAGAAAGAGGAGTCAAAAGTGAAGCTCAGATTATGTGCTTGAAGGACAGTCTGGATGGTGACATTAATGAAGATTGAAAGGGAAGAGGGAGAAGGTAGTTGGGGTGGTGGTAAGAGATGAGAAGTTTAGTTTTGGCCATAATTCTGTTTTCTTATGGCAATATTGAAAGATATTTTTTTTGGCTAGGTAAGTATTCCCCTTGCATAAGGACAGGAACCTCGTTAACAAGATAGTGGTAACAGATTCTTGATAAAGTGGATGCAGTAAAGAAAGGGGTCATATTATTGACCTTGTCTATGTCACTAGAGGCCATGTAATCTTCATACTGTGTAGGTTTTCTAGAGAAAATGACTTCCAAATCAGAAATAAGTGAACTTTGAGCTACTGAAGGATGGTTTTAACTATGTAAGTGATGGATGACTGCTAGAAGGAAGCATCATTACAACATGGGACTCGGGGAGGGGAAAACATAAAATGGAAATTGGGAGTTACTAGGCTCTGTAAGGAAGCTTGGGAATGGAGGCTGTGGGATAGTAGATAAAAAGTGGCAAAGAAAAAAAAAATTAAAGCTTTTTAAAGAATTTGTATAAAAAGAATACCAACTGGAATTCAATTCTATGCATCCTCATGTGTGCAAGCAGTTCCACTGAGGCGACATGAATAAGGAGTTGCCGAATCAGTCCTTGTAATTGTGGCATTACCATGCAATGATGCTTCTATCAATGCTGCTGTTGAAAATGGCTAAATGTACATTCAATAAATTTAGAGATAATCTTTCAATTACATCTTTAAGGAGCCACAGTGATGAATGTGGTACAAGGTACTCTCCTCTAAATATATTACGTCTGCAAGACACTGACTAAGGAACTCAATCCTACAGTCACATAGTGCCCATAAACAGTGGATTCTCTGCACATTACACAGCTTTGCAAAAGACTTACACTCCACTTTTCACATGAATAGATCTTGTTTCTAGCCCAAATCCAGCCTCTTCCAAATCAGGAATTTCTTCATTGATGACATCAAACACCTTTCCACTTTCCTCATTTTGTTCAAAAAGCGTGACTGTGGACTCTAAAAAATCCTAAAAGGCAACACAGACAATAAAAGCAGGTGACTATTTATGACTATATTATGGACAATGATGTGCTAGAAGCCATCTGCTGTAACTGAGGACATTTAGACTTGACCCTGTCTGTTTTACTGCTGAGCGAATAGAACAAGTTGGTTCTATCACCACGTTATAGCAACAGTTCTAGCCTAGATCTTGACCTACACTGCTTCCTGAGCTGATTACAGAACCAAGTGGTCTAATACAAATTAATGACTGAAAATGTGGGAACACAGTTTGCCATGGTATGGGACATTCCATGAACCTTAACTTCTGTTTTTGGGAGACAACTTGTATAACATTGTAGAACTTAAACGTTCTTTCTTTCACTGGTCACTGATGCTTCCTCCTTCATTCTTTCACTCAGAGACCCCTTCTCTCTTGTAACTAAGCTAAGCACATGCACTGGCAGCAGTGACTCATCTTTAATTAAAGATTGTATAATGCCAGGTACAGTGCTGGCACTGTATAAATAATAATTTCGAACTGCAGGGCACTGATATCATGGACCACTCTCAAACTTCCCTATTTTTGAAACATTCCACTGCATGTAAAAGGACACGTGTCACTAATTAAACCAAAAAGCAAGCTTCCCATTAAAATTACATCGACTTCCATGGATATTTGTGAATGGATTCCACTTTCCATGCAAATATTTTCTGCTGCTCAGATTCAGTCAGTTATCTTCAAGCTACCGCCCTCCTTTTGCTTAAATACAAACAGTAACTGTACAAACTAACTACTTTTGAAAAACACTTTTAGGCTGCAAACCTGAAACTGTTTACTCATAATTAGTCCCTATTAAATTAATGGGGTTAGTCACAAATAAGCGATGTCAGGGTTGTGGCCTTAATTTAATGCTTTTAAGAAGCCACTCGAATAAACAGCCCTAAAACAAAAGAACTTTATCCAAGCACCTAAAAGGTATCACAAATTTTGCACCAAAACTACTTTTAATTACTTATCTCACTCTACTGATGTGCCATTTTAGTAGATAGCTAGACAGATATTTATATACGGTTTTCACCAAAAGTTCATTTTAGTCATTCAAGTTATGCATTTCTCTTGGAAATAAACGGAGTGTTTATCGTCTACTTTTATTGGAGTTTTCAATGCTTTTTAATCCACCCAATTCCTAAAATATTGCCAACACACTAGTCAGTGTGTTTTAGAATTTATTTCCAGCTAAAAGTCAGTTCTGCTTGTTTCAAGACTGATTCATAAGAGACCAACAAAAGACTAAGAGTATAGTGACTAATCCCATCTAATCACTAGACTAACCTGCCTCTCTACAGCGGAGTATAAACACAGGAGTTCTTGAGACAGAATCTACAGGATGGTCAGTACAGGGGATGGGGCACAGAAGCCATTAATGAAAGCCAAATAAACCATGCAGGGTTCTTCTAACTTTCATTTCTAGTCCAATATCAGCCTTCCTCTGGCATTTCACATTTCTGGGTGCACGCTCATAGTAGGAATAATTCCCGGGGCTCAGTCCCACTTTGAATTTAACAAATTAAGCCCTGTGCCATAGCGGGCTGTGGTGCCGGCCATGTGAGTGAGCGCCTGGCCCTGCCTTGCCTCCCTACTTGGCCCGAGCAAGATCCTGCCCCTGGCCAAGACGTGGCCACACACCACAAGCAACAGTGCCCCTCAAAGCCCCACAGTGGAGCTTGCTATGTGGCAGGGCAGACACAGCCCGGCTACACGAGTTGCCCCGCCTTGTACAGCCACACCCCAATTGGGGTAAGGGTCCTACGTGATGTGTCCTTGGAATTTTCCTGAGGTCGCATTGCATAGCGGCCAGCTGCTTCCCCCCTGGGGTGGGGGAAAACATCTGGCAGCCACTGGCCACACGATGCACTGAATCATGTGGCCTGGCTACTCAGAGTGTGTCAAGGCTACCCAAGGCATGTTAGCTTTCTCATGAAGCCTCATGTGGCTGCAGCCTAAAACACTACAACAAAACAGAAATGCAAGAGGCAAAAAAAAAAAAGAAGCAAACTACTAAAAAAAATGGCTATTTGAGGATCCATGAAATCACAATGATCTGCTTCCTCAAGATAAATGGTTTCCATATCCTTGTTCATTCCCTTCCTGGCAAACACCAATTTAATCAACTGTTTTCACGCTCTGCATAAAGCAGCAGCAAGTCCAATTGTCCCCAAAGCAGAGTACAGCACAATCGCTGCTTCCTTTCATGAACATGCCTGTTATTTAACTTTAGAACACCAGTGTGGTGCTGACACTGCAGCTGCCAGAATATTTGAAAAATCAGTTCTGAAGCAAGTCCTTTCCATCTCTGTTGTCAAAACACTTCTAGATCTTATGACAGCTCATGTTACAAAGTGGCAGAGGTACTCGACACTAATGTAATATTTGAATTCGTTTTGCAAGTCAATGCCAACGGTACCTTTCTTGAAAATATACAAATCTCTCTCTCTCACACACACACACGCACGCACGCACGCACGCACGCACGCACGCACGCACGCACGCACACTTTAAAAAACATTTTATAAATGCTGCTTGGATCTCTCTTACTTTTCCCAACTATAAAATATTGAGAGTTTTCTAACAGTGCATTTAACAAAAAGTTTTTTTAAAAATACACTTGGTTAATTACTTGCAAAAATAAGTTCTGGCATAAAATTGATTATCTGCAAGGATTTCAAACTTTGTGATTTATAAAGGTGGTAATGGGGCAAAAAGAAAACTGAGAAGGAGCAAACGTGTACATAGTAAGAATAGTACTGATCAAGATTCAAGGGCATTTAAGATGCTTGAATTATATTACATAGAGAGAAGTGGGACTGAACACCCCCTGCATGCTAGTGACCACTACTCAGGGAAGCTGTTTCCTTGGCAGCACAGGAGGAGGATTTGCAGGTGTACGTCCATAGTAGGAGGTGCCCGAGGATTCATAAATACTACAGATCAACTGGCCAAAATCAAGAGACCTCAGTAACCAATAGCCATCATGAAATGGCTGCATGGGTGTCTTATGCTCTAGTGCCAGAGTGTGTGAGAAAGATCAGTATTCTGTCTCTAGGCCTCCCATGTAGAGCCTATTTTGCTAGAACTTGGAAAGAAGGGAAGAGAATTAGGCCTACAGTTTCAACACACACCCTTTCATAGGCTAATAAAAGTTTTAGTTTAAATTTATTGAGTTTAACCATAGGTTATCAACAAAAAATCAGTTTAAAACAACAATTTGCACAAACTAAAAATACAAAATATAAAAAATAACGCAAATAGAGAACATAAAGAAAAATTAACTCTAGACAATTCCCAATTACTTGACCTTATTCGGTCGAATCCGCTGTATCTGAGATGTTCTAGCACAGAAATGGGCAACTGTTCTAGATTTGGGCGTGTCTGAAGGGTCAAACAGATTTTAGATCCCTCCAGGTAAGTAAAAGAAAATCCTCAAAGTACACGGCCAAATAATTTTGCCTCGGGATCTCGTATGCTGGACATCGAAACATAACGTGCTCATAAGATTCAACCTCCACATAGTCACATAATGGGCAAACTCTATCCTCCCAAACTGTCCCCTGATATCGGTCCTCCAATATGGCCGAATCAAAGACATTTAGCCTAAATCTAGTAAAGGCTGTCCTAGCCTGATGAGAGGTCCAAACTGCCAAATATCTAAGTATAGATTGAAACATTGGGACACCGAAGTATTGAGGGGCAGTTTTCTGAGCCTGTATAAGAGTGCTTTCTGATTGCAAGGATTGATCATATAGTCTCTGCTTAACTAAAACCACCACCCCATTGAAACCCCATGTTTTTAAGTATTCAGAAGAAAAACCCAATTTTACAACTTCCAATAAGACTGCCTTGTTCCAAGAATCCAGAAGCCCATGATGTCAGGCTAGGGCAAGTAAGGAATTATTCAGAGGATCGGATACCACGATTTTTAACCAGTATTTGATCAAATGAAAAGTGAATAGAGTTCTCAAGGGAGGGCAGCCAGTCTCAGCATGAAGCAGCACCTGGGGAGTGCCCCTAGTGACAGCCAAAAGTGAACGAAGCAGCTTATTCTGGACAGGCTCCAAATCCGAAAGAAAATCTGAACCCCAGAGAGGAAATGCATAAAGAATATAACTAAGAACCTTTGCCCTAAACAGTTGAAGAGCAGGGATAATTATTTTCCCCCTTTTGGTGTAATAAAATTTTAATAGGACAGCAACTGTTTTAAAGGCGGATTCAAGGACAGTGTTGTACTGGGCTGTCCACCTAAGGTTAGCAGCAATTAGCACCCCCAAGTACTTAAATGTACGAACCTGATCTATAGGATTAGAAGCAATGTGCCAATACTGACTATGCATTCGGTTCCCCTCACCAACTATCATAATCTTAGTTTTTGTATAGTTAATTTCCAGACTTTCTTGTATGTAATACTCATTAAAGTACTTCATTGCTCTCTGGAGCCCAACATGGGACTGAGATAAAAGGACAGTATCATTTGTGTACATGAGTGCGGGAATCCTTCGGTCACCAATTTTTGGAACATGTTAATCATACTGATCCAGATAAGCAATTACCCCATTTAAATAGAGATTGAATAACGTAGGGACCAGAATACACTCCTGATGAACGCCTCTCTGAACTGGCACATTATCTGTCAACTGATTAGGGACTTTGAAACGTACTTGCAAGGAATTAACTGCATGGAGTGCAATCAAAAGATAAAGCAGTCGTGGGTCCAATGATAACACCTTCAGCTTAAACCAAAGGCGCTCCCTGTTGACCAGGTCAAACACAGAACGGAGATCAATAAAACAAAGATACATTTTTTAATGAAACTGAGTATATTTACCCAGCAATGCGTACAAAACGCAGACCTGGTCCACAGTGGAGCGACCCTCCATAAAGCCGGCTTGCTTAGGTTCCAAGTTTGCCTCCGCTTCTACCCATGATTGCAAACGGTTCAGAAGATATTTAGCATATAGCTTACCCAGAATACTTAGAGGGCTTACTGGGCGATAGTTTGAGGGTAATTGGGGATGCCCTTTTTTGTAGATCGGGAGAACAATACTCTTCAGCCAGTCTCTAGGAATAAGGCCTGTGGCATTAATATGAGTGAAAACAGGAGCCAGGATACTTGCCCACCACTCCAGGGCAGCTTTAATCAGCTCCGGTGAAACAAAATCCACCCCTGGTACCTTTCCAGGTTTAAGACCTGCGATCAGCTGGATAATTTCCTCCTCTGAAACATCCTGCCATTGAGGAAACATGGTAGCAGGCGTAGACAAAATTTCAGGCGATAGATTAGCAGAGCAAGAAAACAAGGCCCCATAATGCTCCTGCCAAACCATCTGGGGAAGGAACACCTGGGAACTAGCTCTGAGCTTGCCTCCAAAATGAAGATTAATCAATTTCCAAAAGGTCAAAGAAGACCTTTCATTAGAGTCCCACAAGAGCTGAGACCAGTATTCCTCCTGGGCGGCTTGTCTTTTATCCAAAAGAAGCCTTCGATAAGTTCATTTGTGTGTCAGAAAGGCACGTTGAGAGGAAGCTGAGGGCCTTACCTTCATAAACTTAGTGACATGCCTCAAGATTGCTCCTGACCTACAGCAGTCTTGATCAAACCACTCTGGAGGAGTCTGCCTGGGAGGCCTCCAGATTTGTTGGGTTTTGACAAAGGGGGCCAGTTGTATCATCAAAGCATCGTAAACTCCTCGCCAATCATTCTCATTTTGCAATTGTCTAAAATTCTGTTGAATTGCCTGGGCAGCATTGCTAGAGATAAACTCTAAAAATGCTGCTTTAACTGTGTCGGACTACTTGATCCTTGAGGAATAAACATCCCCTTTTGCTGTTAGCGCTCCAGAGGAGCGGGGTTCAAAAACTTCCAATTCCAATACCAGAGGGAAATAAAGTGACTCAGATCTAGGGCAAACTGTAAATTTCTTAACCAGCTCTATTACTCCCTCTGAGATCATTAAATAATCAATGACAGAGGAGCCACAGGCAGGGACCGTGTCTATTTCTATGTTCTGTACAGCACCAGGTCACACTACTGGCGCTATATAAATGTTTATAATAATAATAATAATAATAATAATCCAAGGGCAGTATGAGATGTATATTCTCCTTCCATATCCCCCTGGGTTCAACCATTTAATATAATCAAATTATAAGCACTAAATATTTTATCCAGCCGGGCCTTCCGAACCTTATTACAAAACACATTTTTAGAAGCTCTCAGGGGTAAACAAGAAAAAGGGGCAAACTTGGCAAGAACTAAGGCTTCATTTGAAGACGAGGAATCTCCTGTCCGCACATTAAAATTCCCACCAACCAGAAGCGGAATGTCAGGAAATTTATCAAACGTGCTATCAAGTGAATCATTCCACTTAGACTACAAATCATGGGAATAAAATAAAGAGATAGTAGGTGGAAAATACACATTGCTTATCCGGCAGGCCAGCCCCGAAGGAAATAAACAGTGGTAAACAGTTAAGTGGGGTTTAGTTAAACCCATGGGGGTAACCTTAATGCCTAAGGATGACCGAATCAAAAGTGCCACACCACCATTGGGGCGCCCTTGTCTTGTAGAGGGGTCGGCTGATAAACAATAAACATCAAAATTAGCAACCTCAAATTCCTCTACAGCCCAGGTCTCTTGTAATAAAATCACATCAGATTTATTTAAGAACAACAAGAAATCAGGATCCCTCAAACTAGGCCACCAACCGGAGATATTCCAACTAAGTAACTGGCTGCGAGAGGAGAATTGACTGTACACTGCCCGTGGGTGTCAGCTCGTGAGGCTGCCCCCCCCCTTTGTGTCATCTGTTGCTGTTTGGGAGTCATCCAGAGCCTGTGTCATCAAGCTGCATTCCCCCCTGCCGGGTGATTCAGCTGTGCTCAGGCTACATTCAGCGGCATGCCTCTCCGATTGGTTTCTTCCCCCGGTGTGGGGATTTAAACGCCGGGACCGCACAGGCGTGTGCGCCTAAGGGCTGCGCGTACAAGGGCGCGCCCTTTTGCGCGCGGCCTTAGGCGTAGGCCGGAGGCACCGGAGGCGTTTGTATTTCTTTTGTGTAAACTTGATGGCTACTGCAAGCCACAAGCGTTGTCGACCTGACATGGCAGATATATCTTTACCATTGCCTGTCCAAGCTAAACAGAGGAGAATTGATGGCTTCTTGCGCTGTATTCCTGCTCCTCTGAATAAACCTCCTTCTGCACTTCAGCACGAGAACTCTCCTGCAGTACTGGATCCTTGTTATTCGCAGGCCCCTTTGGAACTGGCTGGCCCTTCACAAGCCACTTCCTTGGTCTTATCGCCGCATAACAGCTTTCTAAAGAATGTAGACCCTAAAGATGACTCTGAAGTATTGGCTAGTGATCGTTTTAACTGACTTCCTATCAGAACACGTTGCGTTAACTACAGAGACTTTACGCTTCATGTTCCAACAGATGAACCTCTTGAATGGGAAGTTGGATACTCTGATTTTGCATAAGGATCCGCCCATTGTTCCCTCTGTAAAACATAGGGTTCCCTGTACCTTAAGGAATAAAGAGGGTGGTGGATAATACACATACTGCTCTTATAAGCAGGCCAGAGTCTGCTGCGACTTCAGCTATGGTCTCTGCTCCAGCCCCGGTTTCCCCTGAGCACACTTCTGTGTCTATAGGAGCGGAGGTTTTTGAGTTGCAGTAAACAAACCTTATTTTTGTTGTTCGTCCAACGTCTGGAGGGTCGGTGCCAAATTGGGATACGCCTTTGGATGCCGCCGAGCACTTACGGTTTCTTCTCAACGAGTCTATTACCCGTCACGATATCTCTTCAGTAGAGGTATTGGTTAAGTTAAAAACTAGGCATTTGGTGAATGTCACTTTCAATTCTGATGTATGGGTTAATTGTATAATGGCTAACCAGCCGCTCTTGAATCAATCGGCAGTATATCCTTCCAGAGCTTTTAGGTCCCTTACGGGACTGGTTTGTCAGGAAGAAGTAATTCCCCTTCTTGGGGATCCCTCTCAGATGGCAAAGTTAAGGCAGGTAGAACCAAGAGGGGATAAGCCCCCCCCCGGCCTATCCCAAAGGTACAAGACCTTAGGCCCTCTATTAGGGAGAATATTGGGCACCCATCTGAGATGGAGGTAGATTTGCCATCTAATCCTCCCCATTCTTTTCATGGCTTAGGGGGCATGGCCCCTAGGGACAGACTAGAGGAGGTTCAACCGGCACTGCTCTCGCAAGGTAACCTAATGTCCCGTTTAGAACAGGTCTGTAGCCAATTGAGGGACTTAAAAAGTCATAAGCCTCCCTTGACAAAAAGTAGGAGATGTGGCGGTTCACCATTTATAATGCCACATAAAAGTAAGCGGTCTTCCTTGGTGCTTTCCCCGGTTAGGCCGGCTCCTAGGAGGGAGGTTACCAGGTCTCTAATTTGTGTGGACGATGGCCCATGGTTCACCCAAGGGGAGGGTAGGACTTCACCGGGGCTCGTTCCCCTTTTTGAGGAGCCCAAGGGGCGGCCAATGGGGGATAGTATGAAGGGATGCCCTCAGGAAACTTCAGAGGTCCAGTTTTCAGGATCAGTGGCCCATTCTTCCCCCAAGTTTGGGGGCGGCCCTCAGGAGGGTGTCCTGGAAGCCCTTCTAACAGCTCCCGAATCAAGGGCGTGACTGTCAGTGGCTAACTCAGCAGGTTATGTTATTTCCTCTTGGAATATTGCTGGCTGGCATTCTTGCCAGTTGGATAGGAATTTTAATGTTTTCATTGCAGGATTTGATTTATTGCTGGTGCAGGAAACGTGGTGCTTGCAAAATTTCAACTGTGCGGGTTTTGATGTGTACTGTACTCATACAACTCCTTCAATTTCTTCAGGTCGACCTAGCGGGGGTCTGGCCCTTTTAGTTTCAAAATCCCGCAATATTAAAGTGGAACAGGTGGGGTTTTTAAAATCAAATTTAGTTATTTTTCACTGTATTTTTCCCCAGGGTCAGAGTTGGCTAATAGGTATTGTCTATCTCCCTCCGCCAAAGTCGGCCTTTTTCCCAGACTGTTTTTGGGCAATAGCTGAGGAAATGTTTGCTGAGGCTAAAAGTTTGTTTCCCCAGGCTTCTATAATTATTGGTGGCGACTTCAATATAAGAATGGGGAATTTGGAAGTAGGATCGGTTGGTCCCCAATTGGATGACTCGTCAGATCTCCCTGAACTGGTCACTAGATCCTCTCGTGATAAGGTGATTTCCCCTGAGTCTAAATTGCTATTCGATTTTTGTGACACCTTTGAGTTGGTGCTATTAAATGGCCGGCTCAGTGGTGATCTGTTGGGGAATTTTACCTACCATTCCCATTCCGGGTCTAGCGTAATAGATTACTTCCTGGTTTCTAAGGATTTCTTGTCAAATATTCAATCTCTAAGGATTTGCCCTAGAGGAGTCTGATCACTTTCCCTTAATTCTGACAATATCAGGTATAGTTACCCCACCTTGGAGGGGTCAAACTCCCAGATTGGCTGACTCCTTAACGACAGGATTTCAGGCCCGGGTTAAATGGTCTAGGGAGGTTGAAGCGAATATGTTGTATCTCCTCAAATCTTCTGCGGTAGAAGTTTGTTTAAAGGGCATAGAGGGCAAGGGGAAGGATTGCATCTTACATTATGAAAGTTTAATCAAGCTGTTGTCGCCAATTTTATCAGGAATTAAAAAACCATATAATTCTACAGCTAATTACGGCTGGTTCGACGCTGAATGTCGTTTTATGAGATCGTCACTTCGTAAAGTGGTAAAAGCAGTTGGCAAGAACCCAGTGAGGGACCTTCGTATCCAACTCCAACAGTCCAGAACTAGTTACAGGAAGTTATTGCTGCATAAAAAGCGGGAGTTCCAGCTAAAAAGCTGGGATAAGCTCCAGAGGGCTGCAGCCAAGGGTGATTCTTGTGAATTCTGGGCCCTAATTCGTTCTGGCGGGCTTCAGACAAAATCTATGGCCCGCTCTCAGATTTCTTTAGAACAGTGGTTTCAGCATTAAGCTGCTCTTTTTTCCTCTTCCCTGCCTGGTTCTTTCCAAATTTCCACTCTCCCAGGAAACTGTTTTCCGTTATAGCCTCCAGTTCTCCCGGAGGAGCTTATGGTATTAATTTCTCACCTTAAATCAGGAAAGGCGCCTGGTGGAGATTTTATCTCCCCTGAATGCCTAAAATGCGCCCCCAGTTGGTGGGCAGGTATCTTGGCTCCATTATTTACAGCTATTAATGAGACCGGAGCGATTCCGGCCTCTTGGTTAACCAGTATTGTCCTTCCTATTTTCAAAAAAGGGGATCCGGCTTCCCCCGGAAACTACAAACCCATTAGCTTGTTAAGCGTGGTAGGGAAACTGTATGCCCGCTATTTGCTAATGAAACTTCAAAGGTGGATGGACTCCTCTCATATTATGGAGTTAGAACAGGCGGGATTTCAAAAGGGTAAATCTACCACCGATCACGTAATGACCTTGGCAGCTTTAATTAAAAGAGCCCGTGCCTGACGCCAGGATTGTTTCCTGTGTTTCGTCGATCTTCGCTCGGCCTTTGACTCTATCCCCCATGCCCGGCTTTGGTACAAGCTGCACAAAACCTCGATGGACCCTCGTTTACTTTTTCTAATTACAAAGCTATCTCGGGCAATTCCCTCCAGGTTCGTTGTCCAAACTCTAGTGGTTTGACCCCCAAAATCCAGATTAAATCTGGTGTCTGGCAGGGATGTATTTTGGCCCCAGCTCTTTTCAATCTTTTTTTAAACGATGTAATCTCTTTTCTAAATTCCAGGGATTCCCATGCCCCAGTTGTGGGCAACAGCCCATACCTGCCCTTTTGTATGCGGACGATGCCGTCCTGATTTCTCTCTCCAGGGTAGGTCTGCGACGAGCAATGGATCAATTTGGGAATTACTGTCGGAACGAATCCCTTGTTATTAATTATGAAAAGACTAAAGTGATGGGGTGCTGGGGCGCCCCGGTCGTCAAAAACATCTTCAGTGGGAAATGGGGGGTACCACTATCGAGCAGGTTTCTTCATTCAAATACTTGGGGGTGATTATTTCAGAGTCAGGTTCATGGAGGGCGCATTATGACGCAGTTAGAGGACAGACTAAGCGTACTATAGCCGCTTTGCTGGGGTTCTTTAGAGGGCCAGGTGGGAAATTGGTTCAACCGGTATTGCGCCTTTTTAAAGCAAAAGTGATCCCGCAAATTACATATGCTGCCCCGGTGTGGGGCTTAGCTTTTCAGCATAGACTAGAGGTGATCCAAAATGGTTTTTTTCGTTCTATTCTGGGTCTGCCTAAAGGCACTCCCCAGGTAATTCCAAGAGTGGAACTCTATTGTGGCACGCTAAGGGTCATAGTTTTGCATGCAATACTAAATTATTGGCTTCTGAAGTGTTTGTTTCTCGGGAATGATAGATCACTGGTTGCATTACTAATAGCTCATAACATATTTGAGTCATGGAACTCAGAGATGGTAAAGGAAATTCAGAAGTTAGGCTTCTCGTGTGAATTTTTAAGGCAGGTTGGTTATGGGGCAGCCAAATCATTAATATTCAAGAGGCTGTCCGATCAGGAAGTCCAGGAAGAGGATGCCCTTTTAAGGGCCCAGCGGGCAGTTCTGCATTATTTTTCCCCACCTCCTATAATGCCAAATACTTACTACCTGACCTCTTGGAGGGATGTTTCTGTCAGGCAAGCTTTCACCCGCCTGCGCTGCGGCGCCTTTTCAACTGAACTCTTAAGGGGCCGCTACCTGGGGATTCCCAGAGAACTTAGGTGTTGTGTTCTCTGTAACTCTCAGGGGGGTGCCTCTCTTGAACATATTTTTTTTTTTTGAGTGTTCGGCACTGGTGGCCCCTAGGAACAGATTACAGGTTTCGCTCTCTTCCCAGTTGTCAGTAAACTTTCAAGTTCTTATATTGAAGTCCCTCTTAAACCCCTTGGATTCTCCGGTGTCCCGTCAGGTGGCCCATTTTGGGCGGGTAGTGGCCCGTCGTTGTAAAAGTTTCACTGCCTCCCAGGGTTTCTGATTGTTTAAGCCCTTCTCCAAAGACTTGGGAGTAAGTTGTTGGGGTTGGGGTTTAAGCATGGTGTGCTGTGGGAATTGCACTGGGGACTGATTAACTTAAAGATGCGATTATTTTAAATTTATGCTTTTATTTTCTTAAGTTTGTTGTGTGTTATATTTTGTTTTTAGTTCATTGTTACATTTTTGTAATAGCCAATGGCTGTACAATAAAATATTACTTAGCTACTTCGCAACTAAGTAACTGCAGTGGCCTAACAGGGGATACATCGGGTATTTTCAGACGTTACGAGATCACAGTCAACCACAGTCAATTCCCTGTGGTAGTTGTGACTGCGTAACGTCTGATGGGGGGGAACGGATGTTCCCCCCCAGATGTTCACCATGGTCAATCGCGGCGGGGAATCACATTCACCACGTGATCGGCTGAACCGGCGGGGCTGGCGGTGCTCGCGTGGTGAAGGCGATTCCCCGCCGCGATGAACCGAGCCGTCACGTCTGGACGGCAGTCACAGCCTGGAATCCCAGCAGGGATTCCGGCCCGTGGCCAATTCGGGCGGGCGCTGCGGCCGCATTGGCCGCGGCGCCTGCCCGTCTCCCCGGAGGACGGGCGGCAGGGGAGCGTGGGGGGGCGGGGCCGTGCGGCCGCACGTTGCACTGCGTGGCCCCGCCCCCTCCCCGATTCCCCGCCGGGAGCGCCCGGCACGTCTGTTAGACGTTAGAGTGGCCCCAGCGGGGGATCAACAGATTGGTTCCGTGACGGGGTCAATTGGCCCGTAACATCTGAAAATACCCATCATGTCATAAAGAAGGTTTAATATTTGGAGATATAGGGGCTAAAAGGTCACTATCCTCCAGACACCCCAGCCCCTGGGGCACTGAAGGCGCTATAGGTACTGAAACCTCCGCAGCCACACAGTGGGGCTGCTCATCATCCACAGCCACTCTACTTATTGTTGGAGTCAGTGAAGAGGTCACAACCACCTCCCCAAGAACCTGGGAGGAAACTGAGGAGACATCACAATTAGGGTTTACATTCTGGGCTGCCCCTATAACAGGAGCTGTGAAGAAATCTTGCTTAATCCCCATATGATGATCCATAATACTGTGGGGCTGCTTACTCCCCTTTTGCCCTGACCTGAGAGGTGCCTTTCAAGGACTGAACAATAATCACCTGTTTTTAGCTTAGCTAATTTAGAGACAACTTGCTCAAGACTTTTAAAGAGATCTCTACAACCTTGGGAAGAAGGATTCTGAAAGGTCCCAGAAGTTTTACAAGATTTAATGAAAGATAATTGTCTGGTCTTCACTGGGCCGATTTCCATAGAAAGGTTATTTGTTAGATCAATCACAAGTGATCCATTTCAGGTAATGCTAAATCTGCCTGCTCCGATAGTACTTCCCCACCACCTGTACATACAGGTAACCCCGGGCCAGCAGGTAACAAAGAGCTTACTCCTCGGGGTTTATGTAACGAATCAGAAACAGGCAAATCCAGCACACCGGGACATTGATAGACATCATTTGACATGGTGCCAAACACTCTGGAGACAGAAATAGCATTACTACTCAGAACACTCTCCTTTTCCAGTATTCTGGACACCATATCTAGAGACTTGAATGAAACAACAAATATTCTCTCTGGGTGCTTGCAAATGGTCAAGAGATCCAATTTCATGCCTACTTATGGAAGAATAAGAAGGAACCTAAGGTGCTCAACGACATCCAGAATAGAGGACCAGTTAAGAAGACGGCCCACAGGGGGGCGACGTACAGAAAATGAAAGTTTTGCAGGGTCTAAGGTAAATAAAGCCTCAGTTGGCTGACAAACAGAATTGTTTGCAACAGCCAGGGCTTGACATCCACGCCGTTAAACTGAGAGCCCCTTGAATAAGTCCTAGCCCCACAGGGATCAAGAGAAGTTACATTTATAACATCCTTAGGATTCCCCTTATGATGACTAATCCCCTCTAAGCAAACTGCATCTGAAATACGCTCCACTTTATCCGATAAACAAAACAGCTGTGACAAAGTGTATTGCATAGACTTAGAAGTTAAAGTCACATGATCAATTAAAAATTGATATAAGGGGTCATTTGAGTCCAAACGAGGTTTGGCAAAAACAGAACGTTGTAATGGTGAAACATCACTCCTAGGTGAGGAACGCAAGACCGAGTCAGATAAAGGGAGGAGCAACAGTTCAGACAAAGGCGAAGAGCGATTGCTTACAGGAATTTCCAAGTCGGCTCATGATGGCAGATGTACCACTTTCAAGCAAAAAGTCAGGCTCATGAGTGTTTGAAACCAGATATCCATCAATCTTCCGCTGCTTAGAGAACTTTATAGGGGAAGAGGGGCTAGGCTGCTTATCCACACGTGGCCTCTTACTTGAGGCCATCTATAAAGAAAGTTGAATCCCAACCCCGTTCCAGCGCTAAGCCCAATCTCACACGTAAGACACCAGCCAAGCCACCACTAGTTCCCACAACCCTAAGCAAAGAAAACAGACAGGGGGACAAGTGGGGGGAGCTCCTATGCTCCAGATGCTCTGAGGGCGACTCCCAAGGGCAGCAACCCTTGTGCTCGTGCCCTTAGGCTCACGCACGTGGCTCGCGCCCACGATCCACCGCGGCTTTTTCTTCTTCCACAGGTGCCGTGGCTCTGCCCCTGCTCACCGACAGCCCCACAACGGTGTGAGACAGGTAAGGGTCAATCAATCAAACTGGAGCCCTGGCTGCGCTCAGCGGCTTCTTGGCAGCCCCCGCACTCCTCAGCTCCCCCTAGGCTAATGAAAACAAATTGTTCCCCTTGATGTACCACTGATAGGTAACTATCAGCTTTTTGATGACATTACAAGGTATCTTTAGCCAGTAGTAAAAATAAAGACATTCCTGTTGTGTGTTATTTAGAGTCCTATTATAGCCTAACCAATAACTTACACACACAAATCTCTACCCCCTCCCCCGTCACACACACTTTGGCTCTTTCAGGATTAGAAGGGTAAAATAACTTGACTATTGAGAAAGCTGCATCTTTCAGCTACCTGAATGACATGTTTATGTGTGCTTTTAAAAACATACATTAAACTGAAAGTGAAAATAGTATGTGTACGCTGAAGAATCCAGACAGAGTTGTGTGGCAGAGTGGAGCCATATAAGGTCGCTGGTCCTTTAAGAGTGACAGAGGGGTTGAAGACACACCCACTACTGTGTATAAGAGAGAGGAAACTGGAAGAGGAGAGGCAGAAGCTCCCTGGATATTGGAGGAAGCACATCCCTACCCCTAAAGGAAGGATGCTATGGACCTGTGGAAGCTGACTACCTGAAGGAAGGAGAGTGAGTAGCCAGAAGCCAGAGGAGTGATACCTGGCCAGGTTTGAGATTATTGTGATAGAAACTCGATGTATGGAAGATTGAACCTGTGATGAACTGAGTTACAAGGAAATAAACTGGTTTACATTTATCCCCCGAGTGACTGTGTGCTTGGGCCTAATCCTGACAACACTCCGCTACGACAAGGCTGTCCCCTGTTACAAGCTGTTATCCCAAAGAGATTCTAGTTAGCCTATCATTTGTTACCCTTGCTGTAAACAAAACAAAAACTCTAAAAATAGGGCTACCGTTGCAGATAAGATGGCTTTTGACAGACAGCATTTTAAGACCCAGACCTTCCAAGAATGAATAATGAGAAGTTTAGATAAAATTATTTTTCAGCAGACTTAATTCCCTGCAGAGACTGTTGTAACCAAATGAGCAGTTGCCAGATAGGAAAAATAAAGATATTGGTTAACCTCACATGAAAGGTAACCATTTTGCTGCTGATCAGATTTTGTTTTTGTTAGTTTTGGCTCATTTCTTTTAGTCACAAAATATTCTTAGGAAAAATATAATTATAGCTACTTGTTACTGTAGCCAAATGACTTTAGGAGGTCAACAAGCACATGTTTAACATAATCACTTTTGTTTTAGGCTCAGTCCTGGCAAGTGTTGAATATTCTAGGCCACTGGCATCCTTAAGCATGCACAGCAGAGGTGGATGCAGGGCTGGGTGGAGGTAAGAGCAGAGTGGGAGAATAATCCATCTGCTCAAGGTTAGTTTTCATCACTCACTCTTTAGCTATCACTTTGCCTAATGAAAATATATTTGGGTAACAGTAAATAAAAATGGCAGTGTCATGATGATGGCTGAAGGCCAGAAGCTTATTCAAAGCTCCTAATATTACTACTACATCACTTCCCAGAACATATTTCCTTTAGGATTAACATTCCTCATACATATCCAAAGCCCAGAATAGGGTTAAACATTTTTAAAAGGAGAATAAATGTAAGCTGGTAGAGTTCTACTTTTGGTAAAAGTATATATTTATGTTTATTTATATACATTCTCACACACACATTTATCAAACATTGGTCAAATAAATTAGGAAGAATCCATGGAGGAGCTTCAAGAACTCCAGTCTCCAGCCACCTTTCCATTGTGTTCAGGAGAGGAACATCTGTTCCAGAGTCTGAACAGAGACCAGCCAATTCTCCCTATAGGCTCTCCTCTGTCTGTGGCTGGGATTACTAGACTATCTCCCAGCTACCGGTGCTACCTGGTCTGCCTCCCAGCTATCTGTGCATCAAGACACCCCCTAAGTGGGGACAGATTCTTCGCAGACACAACACTCAGAAAAGTAATATTAATGCCAAAAAATTAACTCCTGCCCACATTCTTCACAACCTGCAAATAAAACAGGGTGCTCTATTCTCAAAGCCCCTTACATTGAAGGGGAAAACAAAACAAAATCCCAGCTGCTTCAATTAGTTCCCTGATCTTTGATACCTCTAACTTTCCCAGTGAGCACATCTTAAATTCAGCCACACAGGAGCATCTCCACCCTGTACTCCAGATGTGCGGGGGAAGTGCCCTATGATAAATGCTAATTTCAGCTTTAGAAAATTTACAATTGTCTTTGCAGTAACTGTAAAGTTAACAATGGAACCTAAAGATCTGCTAAAGTGTGGAAAAAATACACATAGCATTCCAAATGTGTGTTTATAGGAAAATGAAGGTAGATCTCCAATTTACAAGGAACAGATCAGCCAAGAAAAACAAAGTTGAAAAGGAGCCAAAGGAGCAGCGTTTGTGGTAGATGGATGTATTTTTCTTACACTGAATAAGTGAAGGATACCTAAAAGTTTTCACGCAAAATCTCATCACATAAATGAGTTATAACACTATCATAATATGCTAACTATCTATTTGTGTGTGTGTGAAGTCAATCATTTTTAGGACAGCAAATCTGGGCAGATGCTCACTGACATTCCTAAATCGGAATCCCCGAGTTTCAGTTGTAAAAAGTAATGCAGCATCACAGTTGCAGGAAAAAAGATCTTTGATACATGAAGCTAGCTTCCTCTTTTCCTAGGTTCACTTGCCACAGTAGTCAGTAAAATACACCTTCAGAAATATAAGTCATATGACTTCAATGGTCTTCCCATCCTTCAATTTTTCTTCTTGTGATAAAGTGTTTTTTAAAAGATTTTTTACAAAAAATGGCAGAAAGCACATCAAAATGCAGGCTTCCTTAGTGCTGAAGGAAGAGATAACATCTTTGCAAGGGATGTCATTGCTCCCAAAGAGCAGTCATGTTTCCTCATTACCTGTATGAACGACAAATGGAATAGACTACCAATACTTCAACAAAAGCTACTGCCCTCTAAAATTATCCATCACAATAACAGTGTGCAACTGCATCATGGCCCTACTTTTCTTTTTGTGTCTGAGAAGGAATCCATGGCCTGTCCCTCCAGCTGCCTCTAAAGTCTACAAATCTTTTAAAATTAAATTAAAAAAATATTTGAATGAAGGAAATGATAAAGATTAGGGGCGGGAAACCGGTAAAATCCGGTATCCGATAATGCCGGTACCGGGCGTACCGGCATTAATCGGATTCGACCCGGTAATCCGGTCCGGGGTACCGGATTCCGGGTACCGGATTTTTTTACATTGCAGCCATTTAAAAATGGCTGCAATGTAAAAAAACTTAAAGCCCCAAGTTAAAAAAAACAAACCCTCCCCGAGTCCAGGCTGC